>JBBMHQ010107857.1:0-21509 GCA_037834295.1 Postelsia palmaeformis
CCCCCCCCCCCCCCCCCCCCCCCCCCCCCCCCCCCCCCCCCCCCCCCCCCCCCCCCCCCCCCCCCCCCCCCCCTATAACCAATATAATGTGCCTGCCTGGCGACGCGATACAAAAAACCCTACATAGTACCATACAATAGTCTAAGAGATACAAGGGGAACAGTATTAAATAAGAATGTATAACGTAAATAAACAAATGTGACACTGCGGAGTTTGAAACATACTACGTACAGCGAATATTATTTTCGTTATTCTAGGCAATGTTAAATACCAGAAGAAAATAAAAGTGCAAACGGAGAACGTATAAAGCGGCAAGCTGTGAGAGGGGTCGCAATTACGGATAGAAACGGTGTGCCGTCTCAAAACAGATGCGTCGTCAATGGTCAAATGACCAAGGCAAGTAACAAATGAGACCCTCCCCCCCCGAACCGCGTTTTCCACTCCCCTCCGACTCCGCCTTTCCCTACAAACGATACAACAAAAATACTTTAAAGGATGGACCGTTCTTCGGACCGCTCATGTGCTCGGAGACATACGTGGACGACTCGCTCCCCGCCCTGGTCACGAACGTCAAGGAGTCCCACTCCGCTGTTCGCGACTACACGATAGCGATTTTGATGGAGAGGCTTACAGCCACACAGACGGCGCTCACGCACGCCTCCGACAAGTTCTACGCAAATCTCAGAAAAAACGGTGAGGGGCCTCATGGAACGAAAAGCTAGGAGGGCGATTTATGGCTTCAGTTTGTGAAGCGACGAGCTGCATACGGGCAGGTTTCCGCGAAACATGTCGAATCTATTCCTGATTGTTGATATATAAACTAGTGAGTAATCTGCCATTGAGGGGAATCCTCTGCTCGTCTATGTCGTCATAGTGTATTCGTAAATTTGGGTCCACCAACCCCCGGACAGAGTATTCTTTAACTGTCAGAGAACCGACGCCGGCTGCGAGATGATGTGATGCCACTTTGTGGATTTTGTTTTTTTTTTCATTCTCTAGTCTGGGGCTGATGGTGCGTCAGAAGTCACATAAAATAGGTGGCTGCTGTTGTTGTGAATGTTGTTGTCGGTGGTGTTGATAGTCCTGCTGCTGCTCTTCCAGCTGTGCTTGATATTTTGTTTTTGCTGCAGGAATGGATTCACACCAGCTCCGTCTCGGATTTCCGCTTAATTCCTTGCCTTCACGATTGCTACCTCGCCGACAGATTTTACGGGCCTGGCTTTCTGTTTATTCACCCGCCTTCACGATTGCTACCCTGCCGGTAGATTTTGCGGGCATTGAATACCGGAGATCGAGTACCATCTACTTCGACAGTGGGTGTTTTATATACAGCAGTAGGGGTCTTTATGTAGAGCACGTTCTGGTCAATTCGCTTCAGGCTGGCAGGAGGTTCGCAACCTGGGAAGTGCTCCGTCTCTCACGAGGGGAGAACCCATACATTCTCGACAGTAAGGCGTTCCAGTAGCACCCACGCCACGGGCGGGTCAAAATAACTTTTAATGTGTCACCTCCATTTCTGGGTGACTTGCTAATATATGTACTTTTTTATATGGTGTATCAGAACTACTGATGGCATAGGGTTCCTCAGGGGTGGTATTGAAGGAAATACCGAGTTTACGGGGGAATTTAGTTGATAAGACCCACGGTGCACACAAACCTTTTTTTACTCACAAAGTGCATTCCTTTTTACTCCAGGTTCCCTAACAAAGTCGACCCCATCTATGAAAGACAAGCCCAAAAAGCGTGCTCGTTGGCGCTGAACTGCCAACGTATTGCAAATATCCTCCCTCATCACCCACCCGCCCTCTCTGGATGACGGACTCGGTCGCCGACCATCTTCCCTCCCCAAACCCGCCCCGATTACTCCCACCCGCACCAATCAATATATTGATACCACACGCGTATCGCACATACAACAGGTCTGGGAGACTATTCGACCGTGTACGACACCTTCCTCCAGCAGTCGTACGCCTTCATGCTAGAGTGGGTATTCGGAACGGGGGAGGAGGGTGGCCAGGCCCTCCCGTCTTTCAAGGACTTCGTCAACGTGAACAACCGCGAGATAAGCGTGTGAGTGTATGTTTGTCGAGATGCGCGACTATCATTGTGATTTTTTAAGGTGTTGTATGATACGCTCGGCTGCTGGCTGCCTTTGAGGTCGTCACGGGCAATGAATAAATTCACATGAACCCAAAATCATAGGTGATTCCCAGTACTTAAAATAAATATCGCTCGGATTTTTTCTGATGTGTACGTGTTCAAAAAGTGATCCACGTTAAATACTTGTCGTATTTGCTGGTTCTGCTCGAGCTTTCGGCTTAGCGCTGGTGCCTCCGTTGCTGTTCCTGTAGACGTGCGTGTTTCCGTTCTTGTTACGCTCAGCTTGGGCCAATAAGTGATGCACTGTCAGACAAGGGGGGGTGTATTGTCGGCGAGTCTGGCGAAGAGTATTTAGACAAAGAAAAAATGGGTATCACGTAAACATTCGTGATCGTGTTTACGAGATGAGCAAGCATTAATCATCACTACCAAAGGTCGTGCAAAGGAACAGGAGAGGGCATGCATAGTGAGGGAACTTCGAAGACTCAGAGATGAATAAATAACATACTTTGTATGTACTGTACATCGCAGAGAAGCATGGCGGGAACCGGCATGTTGCTGGATCTCCGACATCAAGGTAAAACAGCCGCTAGCGCGTTTTACGCTGATGGTAACTAAGCAGTTTGAAGCTGAGTCTAAAGCCTTCAGCTGCATTACCCGTCGAAACAGTTGCCTCCCGTCCCCCATTTGATTGTCGATGTTGCTTTTCCCCAAGAACTAGGGATTTAGATGTCGAATACAAGCCCGCCTTTGACCGCTCCCAGTATCACAAACCCCCTCTCTTATATATATATATACCATTCAATCTGCCTCGTCCTTGAGGTGCTGGTCCGATCTTTTTTCCCGCGCCCAACATCCTCTGGCCCCTCGTTCAGTACATCCGCCAACCAACGAAGTCCATTCGAGTGAGTTCGTGGACAAAAAAAAGCTTCCATATCTTTATACCCCCATTTGTCCCTTCTCTTCCTCCTCCTTCTCGGCTATGACGGACGATATGGATTCGTCCGTACTGCATTATTGAGTCAGTTTGCTGACGCTGAAGATCGACACCCTGCCGGACTGGTCGGCTCCGGGCCCAACCCAAGAACAGAAGAACTCGGTTGAGGTTCTCCTCGATTCCATCCGCGCATCAAAGATGTGGCCCAAGTACTTGACGATGCTGAAGGAGAACAACGTACGTGCGCGACAATCGAAATGAAGTCAGACACATATAACATTAAGCTGTTACACGGTCCGATCATATATTTACGTAAAAAAGCCGCGAATGATGCGTGTGCTCCATCACAATCGAACAGCGGTGTCTGTGCTTCACATCCTGCACTAGACGTCGTGCGCAGTGAGCATGCTGTAGTTTACGTGTACTCGGTATGTAGTAGAGATTATATAACATAACTGGCCGATGAACTAAGCCGCGCGGCAGACTTGACGATTCTTCCTGGCCCCCTGGTATCCTAAGTGATAGCACAACTTGGCTCGCTGGTGGCGTCTTCACAAAAGATATTACGTCGCCCGGATACCCTGAGTATGCTTTCCTGCGACAGATTGGTCCTGCGCTTCACCACAAACGACATGCTTCCGTGGTCTCAAGCTAAGGCTTAAAAACACTTAAGAGCGACAGCTGCTACGATACTGTCCGGAGTACTCCTCTCCCATCTTGATAGTCTTTCCACGGCCCCCGGCGTGTATGACATCCGTCATTGCCAGGAACCCAGCATCGAGGAGATTATCCTAAAGTACGAATCGAACCAGCACTGTTAGTGGGCAAGCCGTGCCGAAAACCTGCGACGAAAGCGACCGTACAGTCTGAATCACGGTATCCAGTAGTTACGGGCAACTTCATCTGAGAGTAGTGGCACTTTTCTGTGTGCAATATTGGTAGGAGCTCACTGCACGGTATAACATTCAACTGTGTGACAAACATGTACGTAGGCGTGTATGTACGCACGTACTCGGATCATATATTTGTACGGCATCCTAGGTTGCATGGGAGTGCTGGATACGACGTCGAGCACCCTACTGTTCGGCCCGAGAGGGAATGACGGTGGTCGCTACGTAGTATCGCGTATTCTACGCCTTAGTTGGCCTTCGTCAGTTGGTCCTTCGATTGTGTACATGCAATCAAGATACTTTTGTCAGACAAACGCGATTGAGCGCTCGTGTTATCTGTTTTGGCTACGCTGTGACATTTCAACCTGGATACATAATTATCCAATCCAACCTAGGTCGACACTTTGGTAAAGCAGATCAATGCCGTAGATTGGCGCTGCTTTTTTTCTCAATGCAAAATAATACTCGTCGTCTCGTTTACACAAAAACAAGCTACATAAAAATATATAAAAATATATAGAAAACTTTATACCTGATGTGAAGGTGTTACCTATTGAGCTTGAAGGGTATAACACCGATTGGTAACCCAGCCCAGAGTAATCCTTACAATACTGGTGTGGATTTCCAGCAGAAGGACTACAGCATTAGTACCAGTAGTCTAGACTGCAGTAGTATACTCGTACAGACCAGGTATTGCCATTTACCTACCTACGACAGCAACACACGATCGAACAGGGTTCAACGAAGTATATAATCCCCACACCCCACTACACATTTTTGAGACCTACACAAGGAGGGGGTATACTAAAATAAAGTATAATACGGTATGGAAAAATTCCATACCTGTAATTTCGCCCAGAACACTCAACGCACTGGATTGATATTCACTTCGACACTCGGGAGGAGTGTAGGTCTTTTTGTTTGTCGACCACTCTATCGGAAATGTTACTATGTGAATCGATTTTTGCCTATGTATTTCCAAATTTCTACACGCCTCGTATCCATCCGCGGTTGCCGACTGCAGGTGCCTATCCTGTCCCCTGAGCGGTCTTTTATGTTCAACACCGGATTTCAATCCTCTTCCGCGCTCGCGAAGAACATGGAATATGCCGTCGGCGCCCTCAGCGCCCGCCCCGACTTCGCGGAAGAACTACGGACGGAGCTCGGCGGACAGGCAAACATTTTAATGTTTGGTCCAGTTCGTTGTGTGGTTTTGAATCGATGTTGATAGCCTCGAAGGATTCGAAATGATTCCGTCCGAGCTAATGGTCTGAATAATGTATATCAAGTACAACGTACCGGTATGTGTTTCACTTTTGAAGTGTGCACAGCTTGTACGGCCGGGCAACCAAAGCTGTACGATGCATCAACGTTTGCGCGTACACAGCTTCCTGCACAGCAGTAGTGCGTAAATACTCTTGGGGCATATGTGGCACATCCGTAACTTGTGTGGCTTGCAGATCTGCACCAGTCTCCAAGCTTGCCGACCATGGTACCGGCGTCAAGACTTTAAACCCGTCCCTGCACGACAGTACATTTGAAAACGTTGTTATGCTGGCCCCAGACAACAAGTCCCACCACTGCCGCCGCAACCACCACGCCCACCTCTGCGCCTGAAACAAGCACCACGCGAATCGTAACCGCACCCACAATGTGCCGACTCCCACCTTTACTGCCGCCATACAACGTTGCCGCGGAACAGGAGCTAACCATTAACTCGGTAGCCGATGTGGGCAAGTTCCCCCTTCTGGACAGCCTTCATTGGGAGATCCTCCGCATGTTCCCTGCCCCGCCTTTCTTCTTCAAGGTAAGCGCTCTTCCAACAGTAGAGTACTTCCCACATACCACGTCATATATTACAAGGGGTCTTCGCCGCCTGTTTGTGTGATGCTCGAAGTATTTTCAAGCAGCGTTGTCGTGAAGGTTGCAAGTCAGACGCAATGCCCGGTGGTAGGAACTCGGCACACTGGCCGCGCAGAATGCTAGGGTGTGTGTCGGACTACGTTTCTACTGTACTTATATCGATACTCATCGCATACGATATCCGGTCAATTACCCATCACAATATCCAAGGTACTATCGCCGCAGCTGCTGCAGCAGCTCATATTATACGACTGCTGTACCCAAACTGCACGCGATGACGTAATTACCCTGGCATCAGGATGCGCCCACATCGCCGCGAAACTGCATGCCTAAATCTTGGAAATACGTCAGAGAATGTATCCAAACTTAAATCCACACGCGTGCTGTAATGGTGACGTACATTGATATGAGTGCGGCAGACTTCCTCAAAGAGCAGCCACTAAAACTGTCTGGCTTATTCAGTCGCTAATCATCATTTTTTTTCATGCTGACATCACTGCTGTTTCGTTTCGGTCCGCGGAACAACCACAGACGGCTAAAAGGGACCTCCTCATCCCCACCAGCGCTGGTCCGCAGTATCAGGTGCGCGTCCACCATGTTTGCATCTGAGTAATATGGGATCGGGTCCTTGGCACGTGGGTTGAATTGAGAGGAAGTGGGGACGTGATACGGTAGAGGTAAAACGTGGTGAAGAGCGGGATGGGTGAAAGCGTGCTACCAAAAGCCATCGATTGCGAGCCTGCTGCATTGGCTCGATCACCGTTCGCTCCGAACGTATACCTTACCCTGTCTATTTTTTTATCGTTCTGTTTGAGTTCGTACCATTTCGATTGGCTCGTTCCAGGGTTCCTGTGTTCCCTGTGAAAGTAGTGATGATGTCGACCGTTCGATCTGTCTATGTGTTCGTCCGGTTTGTACATTTGTGGTATGTTTCGTTTGTCAAGCCGATTGATTTTCTTTTTTTTTGCCTTGACGACATTGCAGGTGAGGAAGGGGGACATGCTCTACTGCCACCAGCCTCTGGTTCAGATCGACGAGATAAAGTTCGGGACCGACGCCAAGGAGTTCAACCCCAAGCGTTTCGTCGGAAACCCCGACCTGAAGAAGGATGTGAGCGTCGAATGCTTGGCGGTGTTAGGTTGTTTTCTAGGCGTTGCTGATGTCGTCTCGGTTCTCGTCGTCGTCATCGTTGGCGAGAGCGACAAACGTCACACAAAAAGAAAAAGCTTCGAACAACCCACCCACCCCAATAACCGACCAATAAACTCACGTAGCCTCCCCACCTCCCAATAAGCGTGATAACCCGACGACCCACAAACCCATCAACCACCCATTATTATGCACCCTACGGCCTCCGCCCTTCCCGTCATCGCGCTTGGCGAATTTCCCGTACATTCACCCCGATCGAACTAAATCAAGCCAGGCGTCCACTCGGTAATGTTCTCATCTATATACCCGCAGGAACTGTTCAACCACTCACCAATATTTCCCCCCCGAGGCGTGTTTCATTACGGCGCTGTAGGGACCATATGGTCTACGGTGTCAATAGCACAGCAACGCATGCCAAAGGAAACCCCCCTCGTCCCCCTCATAAATACCCCCCCACAGCTGCTCATCCGGCCCTGCCTCCCATGTCTCTCCTACTGACGCCACCTACTCATGAACATTTGCAGGTCTTCGCCTATGCTTTCCCTAACCCCGCTAGCGTGCAACGCGTGGAAGGCATACCGTGGGGTTGCGTTGCTCACACTATCGGCGTTCTGGACGGGATTATCAAAGTCTTCTACGGACGGTGAGAAAAGGAACGAGATGGGACAGGGGGGCATAGGGGTGAATAGAATAATGGTGCGTAGGCGGAGGGAGGCAGAAGGGAGGAAAACGTGTATGTTGTCGTTGGTGTTGTTGTTGTTTTTGTTGTCCTGACATGAATCCCTCGTCACAATAACATTCGACGATGGGTGGACGGGTGAGGCATTCAGAGCTGGTTGCGCTGGAAGAGAGAGAGTGGCAGTGGAGGGTGGCTGTGGAAGCGTCAATTGCTGCTTGTATTGCGTTCCATATATATTTAGCGGTGAACACCACTTTGCCTTCAAGGCTGAGGAAATCATAGCACGATGTCCAAGCACAGATGGGGGATGAATGTCATCAAACGTTTGGACAGTAGGGGCAGGAATATCAGTCTGGACGTGCATGACATATTGGTTGTGGCTTCGGTAGTAAATAACGAAAAAAGGTGTGTTTTTTTTTAATCGTTCAAGATGAAATGAAGGGAATCGGAGGGATAGACAGACCAAATGTTTGGACCCAGAAGGAATGCAAGGGTGGGATGCCAAAACGCCGAATTTTCGCCAGAGAGACGGGAGCGTCGATACAGGCGAGCGCTATACTTGGCCTTCGTGTGACAATGCTTTCCTTTAGGTAGGTCCACAAGGGGAGTGGTTGTGATACGCTGGCGGAGCGGGGTGGTTTCTTCAAGCTGCTATAAAAGCGGTTTGTTCCAAGCTATTCCGAGGCATAGGGATAACGAACTCGACTGCGTCCTCTCCCCTTTCCTCTCCCTCCCTACGGGGCCTCCTCGCTATCTTTATGCTCCGCACCCTCATGCCGCTTCCTCACCCCCCTGCATATCCTCTAGCTGCGATATCTCTCTCCCCTCTTCGCACACCCACGCAACTTCTTTCTGTCTTTATGCTGTGTCTGGCTGCCTTTTTTGACTCGTGTTCCGCGTTGCTGTCGATTCCTTTGTCCAACAGTTGGGTGCAAGAGGCCACATGGGAGATGACTGAGCCCGCGGTGATCGACTCTGACCTTTTCCTCGGCACTGTCGGCCCAGCTGGTATGGCTTTTGCCTCGGTTACGCCTCGCTAAGAGCATAGAATACCGAAAGAGTGATGATCGCTTCTTCTCGCATATTTACCTGCTTACCGCTGCACTTGTGTGCGGTGAGCTGCCAACGTGCTAGAGAGGGCCCAGCGTGGCACGGCCTTATCCTGCGGTGGAATAATCCGCAAAAATATCACGGATGGGAGGCGAGGGGAGGCTAAGAAACACGGCAGGAGGAACAGGTGGATGGCTGGTTTTATATTTCAAGAGCGAGCTAGTGAATAAGAGGCTGAGCGCACTCCCAACAGAACAAAAGCATGACGTAATCGACACAAGCATGTGAGAGAAAGAACCAAGGGTATGCTGTCCTCCGCACAAACGTGGTTGAGTGAATTAAGCATTCGTAGGTGGCCGCGGTTGCAAATGCTGAGTTCGGGAGGCCACTCAAACATGCTCAAGTATTCTCGCTTGGGTTCATCCTCCTTGGGTAAATCTCTATCGAATATGATAGAGTTACTCGGTTGTTGGCGATACTACAGTAGTCGATGATGGGGTACGAGAGAATTCGGTGGTTGGAGCTCAACAGCCGCTTCAGCAGCTCCAGCAGTCGCAGTAGCCGCGCAGTCAACCGATAGATATTTAGTGACAGACTCACCGCGGTGGCGCGTAAGTGGGATTATTTTTTTGGACGAGGAGAGAAAAAGACGGCAAGGATTATTATGGTTGGTAGATTTGGGTTAACTGGAAAGGGAAAGAAAAGGGAGCGCACGAGTTCATTTCACAAGAGAGCGCAGCCAGGAAACGACCTCAAAGGTCAACGGGGGAAGCTTTCATATTGTATTGCGTGTACGTACACATAAACGCCCAGCGAGAAGAGCTATCGCTTTGAATGACACGTAAAACATTCGAACGACGGGTCCAGCATTATAGTTTTTTTATCGCCGCGTTGATATGACATGATATTTATGCGCCTGCATTACCTAAGTTGTGCAGGACGTAGGGTCCGCTGGCACTTACACTCATGCAACGCACATCATAGAGAAGAGAATACGCCCAGCGAGACACTCCCAAAAAGGATCATTACCCTAGTCGAACAAATATGTTTCGCGATGTAGTTGCTATGCCTTCGTATGCAGTGAGCTGACGCATACTGATGCGAGTCACAATTCGTGTTTAAACACTTACGTGCAGATTTGATGTTTTGTTCTTGTACTTCAACTGCGGGAATATATTCTCAACCGTCACACAGCTGCAATCTCAGCATAAAAGTTCATTGTCGGATTCTAAATATCGTGTTTGATGAACGATACCGGGTGAATACATCTCGCGGTTAAGTACGAAGTGAACAAGATGCTCTCGAAATTGGTATCGAGGGCCTTCCTCAACTGCTTCGTACAAACATAATATTTACACGAAATACGATGCACGCGTGGTCGCAGGGCGACACGGCTTCAACAAACGTGGTTCCGCAAAATCCATCGATCCAAGATCGAAATGTTCTCAAGTTTGTTTTGTAAGATACGCTACATGCGATACATTTGTAGTTTGGATGACAGGGTTACTGGGATATTATCGGTGACAGAAAATGCCGGACAAATGCGTATGACCGGGCTGGAAAAGATTTCCACCAGTCGAATGCCAACACAACCTTGAGGGGGGTCGAGGTGGGAGGAAGTAAATGTTTGGACACATAGAGACGCAGTGACGTTGACGAACGACATAACGCCAGGTACTCGCGAAAAACGAAGATCGTCGTATTTAGAGACCGTTGTTTCTGGCTTGTGGATTAATAACCCATGTTCTGCTGTACAGCATCAGAAGCTCGTTAGGTGTCGGGATGAATTCGGGGCCAACACGGTATCGTTACACCTTTGAAGCAACCATATACGATGAATGCGATGTCTCGTGCGGAGCACAGGGGGTATATGGTTAACTTTGCTACACGACTGATAAAATCTTTAGCAGGTAGTGGGCTTCAGCTGAAGCTCTACCTGAATGCGGACTGTTAGGAGAAGGCTGCCTGGGGAGTCGTTTTTTTCAGATGAAGGGTACGTGGTACGGTCGGTGTTTTCAGTGCAGAAAGAGTACGTGGTACGATCGGTATTTTCGGTATTCGGTATTTTACACCAGATCGCCAAACACAAAGGCGTTTGGTTTTCGAGGAACCGCTGCGATAAACGTGTCCCGGGTTCTTACAATTTCCGAAATGTTCCGGGTACGTTGGGGTTGTTGGAATGGTGGTGTTACGACCCACCATATTCATCTGTCCGCGGGGTTGCTGTATCAGCTTGAATCTCGTTTGTTTTACCAGCATACGCTTGTTTTCTGTGATTACCGCACCAAAGTTACTACTGTCTCCAAAGTGGTATACTTAAAGGAGATATGTACTTAGATTGAATCAGGCGTTCGGGAACTGATTTTGCCCTTGCAGCGTGGCAATCTGCTGTCATCGATATTTTATATTTTACTACTAACGCGAGAACCTGTTCTGGAGTTGGCTTCATGGGATCTCGCACCGAGTGAGGGAGATGGGGGCGGTACTGCTGTAGGTGCTCTTGGGCTAGCAAGTTTTTTGGTTTTTTTTTCTACGATAGAGATATCGCACTTAGGAACAAAAACGCTCTGAGGTATCACGGCGTCTATACTAGGCTCCAATCCAAATATGAGTTCGAAAATTATGCTCTACATTGTCAAGAACGATGAGTGGGTACATGTACGAGCTGCGCGTGGCATCAGTGATGTTCAGTATTTGTGTCCGTTGAATTTCGCAATATGCGTCGGGAGGGCGTATAAGCTTCGGACTGTTTAGGGCGTACCTCTATCGTAAAACGCCTCTCCATCATCGGTTGTCTGTTGCTCTAGAGCTTACCCCGCAAGAACCGTCAGCTCGGCAACTGCTCTCTTCTGGGGCTATCGATGATAGCAATTATGCAGCTTATTTTTGCCACTACGTGACAACACTGATTCCATCCGGATCTATGATATATTGACACAGCCATCATGTCTAGGGATAACCTGGCACTCCACAAGGTGAGGGTCATTCCGAAAGGAGTTTTTCCACTCCGTCAGAAGGGATACAAGACCGCAGCGAATACTTTCATCGTTTTGTTTGATTCGGTCTCGCCATGTGAATGAAACCCACAGACCAAAAATGGTGGGGGGTATGAGGGAGCAAAGAAGCATCCTGCTGTTAGTTGTTGATCACCAGGGATTCGATAACAGAGGGGTACGCTGGCTGGGAATAAAAAGGTGGAAGTGGGTTTGCTCAAAACCTCGCCGAGGTCGCGTGGTGGGGGGTTAGGACAAAGCTTTGAGGCCTGGCAGTCGCAAGTTTTTTAAATAGTAAGACCAAGATCAAACTGTTGTGAAACTTGTATCGGGTGGTGTGACGGAGTTTGTGGTTTCCTGTCAGGTTGTGAGATATCGAAGTGACGGCGTGATGCTCCAGCAGGTAGTCCGGACTTGCGCTGCATGATTTCAGCGGGCGGGTCAAGATGGCAGGTGTGATAGTCTTGAGGTGCGCTCGCAGGAGTAGGTCAAGAGGGGCGGGCCAGTGCGCAACGAATCACTCCCGGACAATGGAGATAATAAGGCTGTTGTCGGCTGATGGGCCGTTGGGTGTCTGATGTATTGTTCAGCACGCGTATTCCCTTTCTTCCGCCATTTTTAAGCATCACGCACACGAATGCCTTCAAGGAGCCAACCCTCCGGGGGGTAACCGGGTATCCAATGCTACGCATCGAGTCCCTTCGTCCAATTCTCTGATATGCTTGGAGGATGAAGTCCCGCAGACACTCCCGACAATGCGCCAGGCTACCTCGAGGGCTTCGTTCTTGGTCACTTACAGCGAAAGTTCGTCACGAAGGTCATTGACCCTGGTGCTACTCTGAGAGGACAATGTCTCGAGAAAGTATTTCACGTACAAGGATTCCAAAAATATTTGTGTATTTTTTTTCTGCCTAAGCTCGAGATCTGCATGTTAGGTTTGTTTAACACACGATGTATAGTAGTGTCCCTGCCTGGACGCAACGGGCGTCGGCAACCGGCTCAAATACACAACATCAATGATGGCCAGCTCTGAAGCACCCGGTAAGTTAAGCTATCGGGTTTACTCGAACCTGGTTCTGGTGCTGCTTTGACCTACTCGCTCACCAATCTGTAACTCGGGAATTATCAAAACAGAAAAATCGTCCCCATCCATCAGCAAAGATGCGGGTTATGATAATAGAAGGGTTGTGGTCTGGCGTACGACATTGGGACAAAACGGCGCTTGTTGCTCGCAAAGGGCCGCATCGGCTGACTTCAGCTTTTCTTTAGACAGGAGATCCAAACAGACCACCATCCGCACAAATATTTTCGCGGCACGTTTTGGTGGCATGCCTTACATGACAGGGTTTGGCACTGGCACGGTGTGGATAGCAGTATTATTTTGAACGAGCCGGCCAGGAGACACATATGTTTGATACTACATACAGGGTGCAGCAGTATAGTATACATCATGTTGGTTATATGATTTGTTCGTCGTTTAGAATAAATGAAGCTGCGTGTTGGGAGAATAAGTTCAGAGAGGCCGACAGAGAGAGAAAGAAGGGAAAGAGAAAGAGAGCAGAGCATAGAGATACATAACTCGGGTCGGCGTAGGAGGGACGGGGTACCAACGAAGTGTAGGTGACGTTACGATGCGCTCGCGCGAAAAAATATTACGCAATCTTCCGCATATTATTATCACACTTTCTTTGCAATTTGACTTCATATTAGTTCGCTCTGTTTGGTTTCGATGACGGAGACGTGATGATGAATTCGTCGTGAATACAAATATTGCGTGTTGGATGTCTCCCAACAGGAGGCTCGGTTGAAATCCTAAATGAAACCCTACCAGTCAATCGTTCGACAGATATTGGACACTACAGCTACATACAGCTGTGCTTCGGAATAACTTCGCGGATAAGGCGGCTCGCATGATGTGACTGTGAAGTTCTTTTTTACAAGTTAATTGACCCGGATGGAATCATGTTCGCAGTTTCATCAAACTGAGTCTCGGCTGCGTAAACTTGAAAATTGTCTGTCTCTCTGTCTGTTCGAATTACCTAGTGTTTCAACACTCTCTGAATAGTCGATACATACGGTCGTTAAAGATGGTAATCGTACGCTATATTCGACCCTCACGGACTTTATGTACTCAACACACCACCGGGTAACTTTTGCCATCAAATACATTCACAATTATGTACCATCATACCATACCATGTACCATATTTTTTCCATATACTCTGGCATACACATCACATTCCGTGTCTTTTTCATATGATGCATCATATAGATCACATCACATCCCGTGGTATTCTTCATCGTACCTAAAAGCGTACCGTGTTCTTTTCATTCTGTATATCATACCGTACTACAAGGTGGTGAGGTGATAGATGAGGTGAATATGCAGTACACGTGAGGGCATAAATGAGAAGGTGAAGGTGCTAAACAAAAGCGATGGAACCAGGAAGCAGCAGCTGCCGCAACAGCAAAAGCAGAGGCAGCAGCCATGTCTGCAACGACAGCAGCAGAAGAAATAAGTGGGTCTGCCTTTACGTTTGCGACGATCGCCCCGACGAACAACCAGCCACAGCAGCAGCACCGCCACCAACGCCACCACCAAGTAGGTTCACCTAAGCGGGCTGACAGTGAAAGTGAGCGGCATAGTGGTAGCGGGAGGATCATGTACACGAGCGCTGAAAAGCGCTGGAATTGGGGTGGAAAAGGCTTTCATATATTGATTGCACCAAATGAAAACAGGTTGTGTTGGCCTGCGCCTATTGCTTGATGCGAATCGGTGCATACTCGTGTTTACTGTATATTACAGGTATTCTGTGAACTGTTGTTGACTTGCGTTGTCCGCCTGCATGTGAATGAGTATAAGCGATACTTTGATGCAGTATTTGTTCTTGTGATATGTACTTGCATAGGCGTACCAGGTACCAGATGCTCAGGAGTTGAAAGTTTTTTCGTGAGTTTTTACAGGGCACCTCGTACCAGGCGCGTAGGCGTGAAGGCTAGAAAAGATCAGCACAGAAATCGGACATACATGGCGTTCATTCTATATATGTGACGTAGAAACGTTACTCCCTTAACTCCGTTCCCAACCCCTCTCTCTTCCGATCTAGTAGAGACATAATTGGCCATGTATAGGCATGACATGCAGGCCATAGCTTTGTTTGAGCAGGACGCTCAAAGACGGTAGGGAAGGGGGTGGGTATAATACTCTGTGTTTGATTGTGAGAGAGATGCGTTGGATAGGTCAAAAAATGGTTTGCAGCTGAAACATGGCCATACATGGCATGCTTGTTTCTCCCTTGCGTTGTCTCTAGTTCATAGGATGCGTGTATCGTGCTTGCCGTTTTCAGTATGATCGCATGGCATTAGGTTGTTTACTCTGCTCACTGGATAATGAATGCAGCATGTCCGTGGCGTATTTTGGTTACCGCAGAACTTGAACTCCCTCTTGGATTGGAGCACCACCAACCCGCACTGGTTGTCCTGGATGTCGATGTGTGGGGAGTACAGTTTAGTGTGAATAACACACTTACCAGGGTCCCAAGTATCAAACGTTTTTTTCTCCAGAGTATGCAAAAGTTTGTCGAGCTTCTAGTTGTAGTCAGGCCGTAAAAAAAATGGGTCTCGAGCATCACTACTAGTTATTAACACAAACAATCCGAAGCAGCTTTTTCCTACCATATCGAATCATCTTCACATACCACTACGAATATTCCACGACCAGGAGCAGTACCGAGTTTCAGAACGCGGGCGCGGTCTCAGCTAAAACCCTGCCTTCAGAACCTGAACTCTTCGGGATTATTGGAGAATAGACACCAGGGTACACCAGGCACCAGGTATCAAATAACATGTTCGTCAGAGTATGCAAGAGTGCGTCGAGATTCGAGTATTAGTAGGCCATGAAATTGTCTCGTGCATTCCTATTATCACCAACAGCACGAATCAATTTTTGGTATAGCATGCCGAATGCCCTCCACGAACAACGACATATGTATCATGTCCCCGCCCAGTGCGACCACGAGTAGTACCGATAGCCAGCGCGAAGACGATCAGCCTCATCTAAACCCACCTACTGGGGTGACGTCTGTGCCGGTCCCGACTGGTCTCTCCCGTCACTTTCACCAACTCTAACTGCATCTTCGCAAAAATGAATGAAAATAACACTGGGAAGAGGGCAATCACAATATGTTACCGCTCAGCCAGAATTCATGCGAAGTACATGTTCACGTTGAACACTTCTGTAAAATTATGCCTTCCACGTGTGTTACCATAGCCACAAGAAATTCCGCTAATACGCTCACATAGTGTTACTCGCTATGGGCTGCATACCCTAAAACTAAAACACATATACTGCGGTCAGTAAGGGTTCAAGGTAATGCTCTAACATGATGCTACGCGATCGCCCGCCAATATCGTAACGCACTAACACTATGTTATCACGAAATTCGGCAATCAGCTAACGGAGTAACGTAAATGTTCTTGGGGAGTTTGCTGACGCCTAACGCCGAAAAACTCCGAGTGTTACGGTTTTCGAAGTGTGCTATAATCAGCAAATTTAAGTTGATCGAATAATCATGAAAAAAAATCGGGATGATAGATTGATCACGGGAATGTAATCATGATAATGATTCAGTTTTGCACGGTGTTGAAACGTGATCTATCAGGAAATAATGGTCGGTTAACAACCCTCATGTCAAAATATGCAGGTGCAACTGTTCTATGTTTCTACTTTCTGAGAGTTGGATCTATTGGAACGCGACTCTCAAAGCAGGTAGGAGGGGTTTCTGTGCACAAAAGTGGTTTTGTTCACAGTTGGTTGAATTATCCCACGTCTGTGTCTGTTGTTTGTTCTGCTGCTCGAAAAATATGTATATTCGAGTGGTTTCATGTCCAAGCCTGGTTTGTGTTTTGGCTCGGGAAAAGCTACGTGGCCTCGTGTGTGCTGCTGTGTGTTCTCTCCTTCTCTGGCTGATCTGATTATCCAACTGCGGCGTGGTTCGCATGGTGCCTGGGTCTGATTCACGTGGCATTTGTACGGGAAAGGGGAGGTTGTACATCGCATGTGTTGTGTCTGGTAGCTTCTTTTACAGTGTTGTTGCCACTCGATACCACCCTGTGGCTCAGCGACACCCTCGATTGTTGCAAGAGTTGATTTACCGGGTTCAAATCCCATTGTAGTAAAACTTCCTTCAATGTACGAAACACAACAACAACAACAGCAACAACAACAACTGTATCAACGGCTAAGAGCGCAACCTCTGCGTAGGCGGACGTCGGTCGTGCGTAGGGGGACGTCGGTTGACGATAGAAGGAAGGCTCAAGTCTACTCGCGATGCAAATGAAGGAACGGACCGTGGGAGGAGGAAGGAGAATAGCCTACTACTGTAGGTGACCCCGGATCAGGGGAAAAAATATATGAGGTATTCAATGGAAACAGAGAAACAGCTTATCCATCCGGAGTTAGAGGCATAACAACAGAGGAGTTTCATCGGCGCACACGTCATCCGGAGTGACGTCTGCGTGAAGAAAAATCAAGCCAACTTGAACTGAGTGTACGACCAGCAGTGCAATGCGTTCTTCCGACTCGGGTTTTGATCGCAGGGTAGAGACGCAAGATCTCTTCTGACCACATGGTCATATATATGTCGAACGACTACCAATTATACTATGAAACCGCTCAGATATGCGAAGACGGACAGAGTGCAGACGTTCCTTAACAAATACGTTCGTCAACTCCAAAGGCGTGTCCAAAAAGGGGGTCAATTTAGATTCTACAAGGGGTGTAGAGGGAATGATTACTGCGAGGCATCGGCCTCATCCGGGAACGATGGCTAACATGCTTCAATATGCTGCTAGACACCAAGCCATTGACCCCCGACCCGATTATCGTCGACGAGCTTTGGGTCTGGCCCTTGTGCAGTCCGCTGGACGACGTGCCGTCTACAGTAGGCACAATTTGGAGACGCGATCAGGGCGATAGCAAACCGCAAGGCATTTTGGCCTGATGGTCTTCCAGTGGGAACCATACATGTCTGGGCCGACGAAGGAGACTCGGACACCTTGGGACGTCTCTTCGGTATCTTTGTCGTTGTGTAAAGGGTAGGTATCGTGCCGCAGCATTGGAAGGACACGACGATGAAGGTGCTGCACAAGAAGAAGACAAGACGGAGTGTGGTAGCTATCGTGGCATTTTCCTTCTCGCACATGCCGGCAAATACTCCTCCAAATCATTCCACGCCGCCTCAGCGACTCCTGCGGACAGGAGAGGCATCCTACCGAGGAGTAGTGTGGCTTCGGGCCCGAACGGTCGACATTCGAAAAAATGTTCGTGATGCGACGCTTGCAGGAATTGATGAGGAAGGAGGACACTCCGCTGTTCATGTGCTTTGTCGACCTCACCAAAGCCTATGCCTCCGTCGACTGAACTCTCCTGAGGACTGTGTCTTGTCTCGCTTGAGCGTGACACCCAGAATACTCACCGATATCCACCTTGTTTACGACGGGATGCGAGCATGCCTGTAGCTGGTTGATGGTGAGCGCTCAACTATGTTCGACAAGGAGCAGGGTCTTCGGCCAGGGTGTGTATTCGCGCCATTGCTGTTGGCCATGTTTTTCACAGCGGTGCTGCGTGTGGCGGGGGTTTCTTCGCCGCTGACAAAGTCATGATGGACAGCATGGTGCAAGTCAAACGGAAGAAAGAGAAGTGAAGAACGGAGAGAGCCCGGACAAGCTGACTGACGGGGGAAGGACAAAGAGGCCTAGACATTGTGGGCCATGCTGACGATGCGGTCATTGTATCGCGATAAAGTAACGGCCTGGAAAGGATAATACCGGTGATCGTCATTGCATATGCCGCTTCCAACCTGACGCTTTCGGAGGCCAAGGCCGAGAAAATGTTTCTGCGAACGCAAGATGGGGGGAACGTGCCGTTCACCGTGACCGCAACCGGTCTAGTGTACCAACAAACGACCGAGTTTGTGTATTTGAGCAGGGCTACCAGCGCAGATTGGCCGAGCAGATGTGCCTAGGTAACGCTCCGACTCCAGAGGGCATGGCTGTGCATTTCGTGGTGTAGATGATAATTGTTGACCGCCCAGGTGTGCGTCTATGCCTGAAGGTGGGGATACTGACAGCCGAGGCGGTCGAAACGTTACTCTACAGTTGCGCTGCGTGGAGCCCGAGTGACACTAACTACGGCAGGGAGCGGGAAGCCTGTCACAAGATACTCCTCCCATGCATCGGCTGGCGAACCGAATACGCGAAGACCACATTCTATCCCATGCTAGCGCGCTTCTAAGGCCAAACTCTGAGAGTGTTAGGACGATCGCAAGCAGACGTAAGCTATTGTTCGAGAGCTTTGTGAGACACGCATGAAGGAGAAGCGTCCCACGAAGAAGGTGATGTTTCGGGAGGTGGTCGTGAGTCAGGGCGATTCCGGAGGACGAAAGTAGGACTCGATGAGGCACATTGAGGAGGACCTCGAGGAAAACTTCGAGAAGTTTGGCATCATGCTCATAGGGTCACGTGACGCAGTACGGGAGGCTGGCAGATATGTCCGACGTATCAAGGATGAGGATATGGCCTTCACGCGGGAATAGCATAATCAAGAGAATGGAGCAACGGCGGAACGACACAGGGTTTCTGCAACCACCACTTCAAGTGTTGACGCCAACGCACGTGCGCTGAATGGCAGGGAAGAGGGAGTGGGCGAAAGGGGGAAGGGGAGAGGGGGAGGGGAGAGGCGGTCTTCCCATCAGGGTAACTCCTGGGTATGGCCATCGTCGCCATCACACGCTCATTTATTTGGTACCCAAGTATCTAGCATGGTGCCACCCGAGAAACGTTGGCGTGTTTGTAGGCACCAGTTTTTGCCTTTCATATTATCCTTTCCCTCGCCGGTTTTGGTCTCGTCTTTGTTCCTTGTTTGTCGAGTTTCGTTCACACAACGATATCGCAAAATGTTGCTCTGGTGAATGTATTCGATGCGATGATGAATCGCTTCTGACCGAGTAGCCTGCCGCTGCGATGTCGAATAACAACACATGGAGTCCAGCGAAAACATTACAGAGCAGAATGACTGAAGACTTATCAGGAAGGAAGGTCTGCTCTCCCTCATGGTGGACGAGACACCGAGACCCAGAGTCCTTCGGTGCCCCACAGGCCAAGGCTTGTCGATAGGGATAGGCCGCCTCGCACAACTGACCAACAGGCGGAGCGTATGTCTCGGCAGGAGCCCGATGGTGACGACGTGGATCGAGCGCCTTGTACAGCACGCCGCCACGCGGAGCCAGCGCCTCGGCTGGAGCCCCGAGACTAAGATCGATCAGCTTCCGGCAGGCGGGCCAAGTTCAAGACCCCTTCCGGGTCTTTTCGCTCGCTGGAGCGAGCTCTGCCGTCCAAACCCCTAGGCTCGACTGAGCGCGTCGAGCCAGCTGCTTCGCTTTTATCGTCCAAGGCACCTGGTCCTGCTGAGAGCGTTGAGCCAATAGCTTCGCTATCGCCGTCCAAGCCTCCTGGCTCTCCTGAGAGCGTTTAGCCAGCTGCTTATATTGTGCGCCAGAGCGCGTCGAGCAAACCGGGTAGTAGTGCTTTCCGGGCCTCCCAGATGCGGTCTTCGCCCTCGGATCTACGTGCTCCTGAGCCAGGTGGATAAGTGGTTGATACTGTTTTCCCTTATTGTATTCCGCGTCTGCCCGACCTCGCTCGCACGCGTGAGATAGCCGTGAGCGATGCTGCCACTCGTGAAGTGTTTCGCTCGTCGCGGGTACACGAACCATTGTTTGTCTGCGTGTGAGTAAAAAAACGACGGCACATTGGACTCAAATTTTGACCCCTCTCGCCTCGCTGCTATAGCGACGATTCCGGCTGGGCATTCCGTACTGCTGCGCGTTATAAAACTGCTGTAAGAAGGAGCGATGAACCCACTCGTGAGAGTTTTTCCACGCCTTGCCCACAGAACGACACACTGGACTTCAGTATCAAGCCCCCGCTACTGTAGCGAGAAACAGGGGTTCCTAGAAATCCCAGTGCTGCCTCAGGTCTGATTATGGCTGTTAGAAGGAACGATACGGCCGCTCGTGAAGTTTCCCCCACGCCTCGCCTACATGATGGCGCACTTGATTTCGGTATTGTGCACCCCTTGCCCGCTGCTGGGACGATCGGCGCTGATTCTATTGGAAGTTCGAGTCGATGTGGGAGTTTCAATGCTGCTGTTAGAGGGAGCGACATGGCAGCCCATGTTTTTTCACCCACGCCACGCCCACAAGACAGCATACGTTTTTCCAGTATCGCACCTGTCTCGCCGCTGCTGTAGCCACCCACCCTGATTTGACTGGAACCTACGGCACTGCTGCAAGGTTTGATGTTGCTGCTAGAGGGAGCCCGACGAACGCTCGTTAGGTATTTCGTGCGCTTCGCCAACAAGACGGCACCCTGGATATCAGTTTCACGCCGGCCTTGCCCACTGCTAAACCAACCCGCGACAATTCTACTGGAAAAATTCGTGCAGATGCAAATTGTAATACTGCTGTCAGAGCGGACAATGCGTTCAATGCCCGGCGACGTACCTGTACACAACACGACTGATGCAAGTATGGCACACGTACAAGTCGTGACGACCACCTTTTGTTTGCGCCACCGCCCGGGGTAGATGCTCGCTGCCCAAGCACTCATAGTGCTCGCTGGTTGGCGCGCCATACCTTTAATCGTCGCTAGACAAGCTGCTGAAGCACAAGCGGCGACTACTGCCACCGCTACTTCTTCGCTACACGACCCTGAGTACCGTCGAATCCCCCCCCCCCGGTCACCGTTGTCTTACCTTGCTCTGGTGCTCTTCCCCGCCCCTTTTGTTT
>JBBMHQ010107968.1:0-21486 GCA_037834295.1 Postelsia palmaeformis
GACAAAAAAACAGGGATTGCAGCACAGTATTAGGCAGCACTCACTGGGTGTCTCGACTATTTTTAGAAAGACGGCCAGTGCCACGTTCCGGCGGGTGCCTTCACTTCATTAACTGACCTATTAAGTATGGTGTTGCTGCGCGTCCTTCAACGCGGCTTCTCCTCACTTCCCCTCCCGGGCCTTGAGCCTACGGCATCTCAGATTGCTGCGCATTTTGTACCTCGAGTGCTCGTCGTTTGGCTACATCCTCATTTTCCCTAACAAACCAGCGCTTCATGTACTGCTCTGCCGCTTCCTCAACACGTCTGAACCACTTGGCCGATTCCTTCGCTGCCAGCGTCCATTGCTTTTCTTGGGTGGGCAAGTTAGCCAACGATAGGCCGCATTCGAGATATCCCATTCAGTCCTGCTCTTGCCCTCCCAAGTAGCCCTTTCCCTCGTCCAGTTCCCCAAATATCACTCGCTTGGGTAGTCTCTCGTTACCCATACGAGCTACGGACCCCGCGAAAAGTATCCTCCGCTTTCGCACCGTAGTCTCGACGTTCTCACATCCAGTCTTGGCGAGTACGCCTGCGTATGGAAGCATGTCGCAGCCGTCGCGAGATTTCCTCTTGCACCCGATGCAGCGGAGGAGCAATCGGTGGTAAGCTGTCCCCAGTATGGCGAGATGGGCCACGGTGGGGCTCCACGTAACACACCCATATAGCATGATCTCCGTTACTTCGGGTTTGAGCATCCGTACTTTGAGCCGGAGCGGTGCGGTGGACTGGTCGTACAGTGGCAACTCATACCGTCTGAAACGTAGGTTGGCCAGCAGCAGGCGCCAGATAATCTCGACAGGAAGGTCGGCGTTCTCGCACACATTTCCTCAAGGTACACACACTTGGCGGTTTGTCTGTACACCTGGCCGCTGCTGCCTCAGTACCGAAAGTGACCCTGTCCATACGTGTTCGACGTCATGCGTATGGTCTCCATTCCTGACTTCCGAAACTGCCAATCCAAACGAACCACGCACTACAACGATATCTGCCATTATCTTCGCAACGCTGTTCCTCTACCGGGAGAAGATGCCCGCGTCGTCTGCATACAACATTCTCCAGATCGGTTGAGGCCCCGCCAGTCTTCTGGGGTTATCTCGCCCTTTCTAAGGCCTCCCTCGCTCTGTCTCCCCCCCCCGTTCTCATCACTCACCTTGGTGCACACCATATCCTTTACCACATATATATTGATGCTAAACCGCTCCACCGCCACACGCAGTACGGCAGTGAAGGACATGCTAAACATCAATGGTTCGAGCACGCATCCTTACCGTAGGCCCTACCCCGTGCCGAACCTGCCTGGATTTCCGCTATCATCCATCCGGATGCGCACACGCATTCCATCGTGGAAGTGGCGAATAACCGCGAGCATCTATGGCACGCACGGTCCACAAGAGAGTCCAGTGGACTGTATGATACGGTACCTGGTACGTACATATGTACCGGTATCATGTTTGCACTACCCCCCCCCCTAGAACTCAGATTCGGGGTGACATGCTGTCCTAGGCTCTCTGCTCTCCCCTCCCTCCCCACTACGGTGCGTGCCTTCGTTTTTTCGGGGAGAAGAGCTCAGCTTTTTATGCCTTCGTCGGCTTTGTTCGAATAGTGTA
The DNA here is from genome assembly GCA_037834295.1 of Postelsia palmaeformis. Taxonomy (NCBI): domain Eukaryota; class Phaeophyceae; order Laminariales; family Laminariaceae; genus Postelsia; species Postelsia palmaeformis. Next base: position 1,649 of record JBBMHQ010107968.1, read on the forward strand.
CAGTAAACAGTCATTTTTTGCACGAAAACATCTCTCGGGAGGGGTCGAACTCTCGAAATCGACCTGCAGTTCTACAGTAGTAATTACGATTTACCGTTCGACTGAACCACTTTTGACGACGATATGCTGTGATACTCTCTATCAGGTACCGGTACTATTTTAGATACACCTCATTCACACTACAATGCTTCCGAGGCTTACGCCGCAGCGCTCAGTGAGAGCGAGTCCAAGACCAACGACCATTGGAAAGTGTTGGGCGTACACAATCAATATTTTGTGTAAATTATACGATAACGTGCATCCATGAATAAAATACACGGGTGACGAAAGTGGCGGGAGGGGAGGCGTGGGATCGCAACGTTCGGATAAACGCTCGTCGATGAAAAGGCAAGGTACACCCACCCTCGTCACGCAAGGACGGTGCGACTGTTTACCAGAGACAACCGCCGCCACTAAATGGTACCCGGTATTTGGTAAGCATGAGTACTTGATCCAAAAATGCTGGCAATCCTCCAACAAGAGCGCCGCACACACAGGGGGACACGATAGGAAGGTAGCTTATAGGTTAGCACTTATTGGACACCATGACTGAGGTTCACTATGTACGATGTTCAAGTATAACTTACCCAAACCCTGACCCTAGTGCGTCAACCATGACGTCGAATACGTAGTATAGTGTATAGCAGATAGTGCGTGTGATATGTGAATGTGGAGAGACAACCCCGACAATCAAGCAAGATTAGGACCGCAAAGCCATCGCCGAGGCCGTAGTAAAGGACAGAAATGATACAGAACCGCTGAAACTTTTTTTAAAAATATACTCGTACTCATTATTATTTAAAATGGCTGTGTTACCGTTGCTACCGTTGCTACCGTTGCTACAGTACGTGCCTCCCCTGAGTCGGCACTGTCACTAGCAATAATAATACCTCCCACTGCCTACATGCGTTGCGCGTTGCCGTGAGGAGTGGGTGGTGTGAGCTATCTGTCAGTATCCGACGCCACCATTGACTGACATACGTAGTAGTTAATACAGCAGTAGAGAGTAGAGAGTAGAGGTACACTCCGTTGAAGTGCGGCCGGTATCTTCAGAAGAGCGAAGCAAGAACCAACAAACAGCCCTCTAAAATGGAAACTTGTTGTTGATTTCAGGTCATAATCTAGTCCGTGGTCGATAGGCTCCAATAATTGCATACTTACGAGCGACTGCGAGTTTATAGTCAACACGGCGCCAAAAAAAGTGACGGAGCCTCAAATATACGACCGACCTCGGTACAATCTCCGAAACGAATCTCACGACTGGTGACCTTTTATTGGAAGTAACCTCCCAATATTTAGGACAGTTTCGAACTTCCTGCTGCGTGAGTTCCTATGCGTAGCGACAGCTATTTTATTTCTAGTAGAAGAGTAAAGAAAGTGAGGACATAAATACTGTACATAACCTGAGGGAATCGCACCCAACTAGCACAAAACCTAAACAAAAAGTGTGACCGATTGATTGTTATAGAAGAAGCATGACTGCGGTGTGGTGGAATGCAATAACAGTAGTATATGGACACGAGCTACTGCTCAAATCCCATCCAAGAAAGAGACACTCACCCTGGTATGTACAAGGAATGTACTTGGAAGCACGATATCATGTTACAGCACGTGTGACAAGAGTGATGCATGGCATGCCACTGCTGATATACTAGGTACGGGCGCGTGATTATACCTACACAGGCTACAGCCCAAAATGCCCCCGCGTCTGCACTGCTATGATATTATAGTGTGACACTATAATATAATAGGCACGGCGTTGCCGTCCGGAATGCTCTATGTACCCGACGCCAGCGCCGGGCCGGACACTAGTAATAGACCAGCTCCTGTAGGTATCCACTCAAGCAAAGGCCAGAACTATTACACAGCAGGGTCACGGAAGGATCAACGTTGGATTGTGTCCTGGCCTGTGCGATGGAATGTACGCAGGGCAGCGGAAGAATATAATAGGACATCTAATCGATGGACAGTAGCAAGTGGTTTGTCGTTGCGGAAATGGCGCGATTCTAGCAACGGCTGGTGGACTGGTTGGGCTGTCAGAGCCCCCGCGAAAGCATAAACATTCGGAAATGCCGCCATTCTATTCTAGAAAAAGCCGATACACAACCTTTACCTTTACGAGATGTAAACTCGTATTATCCGAGTAATGGCACTTTTGAGAGAGTTTTGGGTGCTTGCGTACTTGCATAGCAGGTACCACCGGTATGTGTTTCAGTAGCAACATGGTCAGAACGACAGCCGTTGTCGCCGGCGCCAACTATCTGAAGGAATTAATCATGTACCTAATATTTATAACGGAAGGAAATACCAATTTACCTGTTATTTATAAGTATTAGCTCCAATCACAAACAACCGTACGCGATATTGAAGGGAGTATACCAGGTATACCGGTATTGTACTTCCTCGGCGGAAAATATGTTCCTCTGGTATCGATGTGTACAAGCTCGTTGTTCCGCTCCCGCGGCAAACGAGGGCTGTCCCATGATACAAGTACTGCCTGTATAGTACTGGTACCAGGTTCCCGGAATATACGAGGTATTCATCACAAGATCACAAGACAGCCCGATCGTCTGATGATGGTGTGGATGTATTTAATATTTCGATGTGTATGGATTTCTGGGCACAGCAGTTACGTGATCATCACACCAAGAGTGTACATTCATTAGTCATCCCCAGATTTGAAGGGCGAAACAGCTGAAGTTCTTGTGCCGTACGATGCCCTGTAGGATTCGATAGTTTGAACAGTGTACAGAGTCAAAGCTGGTTGTATGTTGTATGGCTGCATGACGGCCAAGGGCATTGTACGTTCTTCACCGATGTACATCTGCCAGTTGACTTTCCGAAGTTAATTTCCTGTCCCGGTGTTTTCATCCGAAGACGAGTTCGTCCAATCTTCCTTTCATATCTACTAACTGTACAAAGGCAAGACGACCAAAATGACCTATTTTCGCTACCAATAAACCCCTTCAGAGCTGCACCGACGTACGAGGATTTGGAGAACAAACTACCCAAACGTGGAGTTAGTGTGGCATACCAGGTTAACTTTTGCCGCAGCAGAAGGGATATTGAAGACAAAACGCCGTGATTCCCCCATGTACAGTGGTAAACTCGCTGATTTGGGTCTACGTAAGTACCAGGAATACTGCAGTACCAGGTGAGTAGTTTTGTCTCGATTTTCGAAAGTCTCAAATATATCAAATAAGTAGCGAAATTTGACCTGCTAAGACCTATGCCAATGGAAACGCGAATTTCAAAAGTCTTCTTTGAAATATATATTGCCTTCAAAGAACAGCCGAAAATCTCCTCGTACCGCCGCTGTGAGAAAAAATAGAAGAAATCTTTGATTTTTTCTTTTTTTTCCCCCAACGGCTGCAGGCGGCGCGATTTGTTTTTCCTGGTTAGAAATTGTCAGCACGCTGATAAAAACCAGCTCGTGCGACGATCGACGCTAGATCTCGACATAGACTCAGCCCACGGCCAACCCGCCCGGTGTCCGACAAGGCCAACGAATATAGATGACGGCCTCGGACATATCGGGTGGATCCATCGGCTAGGGGACGAGAGCTTGCCGGCGGCGTCTTACGGTACTCCCCCAAACCTGTTTTTTTTTCATTTATTGTCATTCGAGACGGATGGCGAAGTTTTGTTTTCTGTATTGTGCACATCCGCGGCCATTTTTTTTATCATACGCGTGGTTACCTCCCGCCACATGACACCGGACATGGTATGAAGACGGTGACCCTAGGGTGGGTTGGGGCCCCTAACAAGCGCACTCTGTTCAGAATTCATGACGGAGTCGTTGATTTTGTCGATGGATGCCTGTCAAGGACTCGGGCTCTCTCGCCGCTTGGAACGAAAGATCGGCCTGGGGTTTTCTCAAGCCAATGCTGACCCAACATTGAATCGGCCCCAGATTCGCTTTTCCCGGACTTTTCCAAAAGTTTGGAACTTTTGTTTTTCCCAAACGTGCCCTTAAGAAGCGTGTTCTAAAAATGTTCGGGAATCCAGACTTTTCACTGATACTTCGCTTTCCCATTGGCATAGGTCTAAATGTATAATATGAAATACACTGCAATTGTTGAGGCGGCATTTTTCGAATCTTGCGCTCAGACCATCGATTACCCGCAACCTGCAACACATGTGGGCTTACGTTCTCACCTTACTCGTAGGGGCTAAACGAGGTTGTGACTCGATATTCAACAATTAATATTAATTCGATACTACGTATAAACGTCCGGGCCGGTTGCTTTTTATATCAGATATTTATAGCAGTGTCCCGCACAAGCTGGCTCTGCCGTCCCTTCGAGCTGCCGGGACAGTGGCGGCTCGATTCGGTCACGTTTTGTAGCGGGATTGGGATACCCAGTTTTTTTCTGTTCAGTATTTAGCTGAAATAGAGTGAAAACAAAACACGACCATCAATACAGCTGAAGAGTCCATCGGAGACGTTGTAGCTGCTACATAGGTGGATTTCATTCATCGGTTTTAGGCAGTAACAGGCAAGAGGTGATACGTCCGAACGAGGACTGCGTGAAATTTGTTCTGTTCTCCTAAGTGTCACTGCTGCTATAGCCACGAGGCCCATTCACACTATTCGCGGTTTGCGCATGCTTCGGGTTTGGTTTGACATGGTATGGGGTTATGGTGGGACACCGGGACTGTGCGTTTTGATCCGAAACCCAAATATGGACGATGTATACATCCATCATCAGACGATCACAGCCGAAGATCCCAACTATCATTCGCTGTAGTCAGCGACAGGCAAAAGAGTATGACCGATGCCAGTGGGGACGCTTTGTTTGAGTTTTCAAAAAGTGATTTTCGAAGATACCCGCCATTATACGTACCGCTCGCTATGAGCACAAATATTGACAAAACAAAAATCTAAACTCTGAAGGAAAGCTAAAAACATAACTCCGGAGCAGATGTTGGGCGAATATCGTCTCACGAAAAACGCAGCGAAAAGTTTGATTCGAAGCGGCGAGATTCCGAGTCCTCAAGAGAGATCGATCAACAAAACAAACGACTGCGTCATGAACTCTGAGCGGAGCGCGCTCGTCAGGGGTTCTGGCCCACCCTAGGGTCACAGTGTAAACACCTCGGATAACGTAACACTCTTGTAACACGTATCTACGTTATGGGGCCTAACACACGAGCGTGGTAACGTACTAGCATAGTGCCGACACTGGAGGAGCGATCACGGTAACGTGGTAACACAGTGTTAACTGTCAACCCACGAACGCGCACACGCCTTAACGTTTTGTTACTGCTCGATCTCGTCCAACCTTCGTACACTAACATTATGTTACGCCGTGCTCAGTCGTTGAACTAACACCGTAACACAGTGTTTGGGTTTTTGACCAGACACGTATGTTATCACTCTAACACGCCCAGATCGATATCCGCGTATTTACCAACACGATAACATAATGTTACTGTCGACGCAGTGTTAGACGTAACATAACGTTACGATGTTCGCCAGCACTAACATAGTGTTATAGATAACACAGTAACGTAAAGTAACGTAGAGCCAGCACTACTAACACTACATCATCTGGACCCCCATCTAATTGCCTTCGGGTCGAATAACGTATCACTTAACGTACGTTAGGTACGTTACAGTCTCAGCCTGCCCGTACGTGACACGATGTTAGGATGTTAGCCTAGATGCGCAGGTCTCCGTAACATTATGTTAAGGTATTACCGTCAGCAAAAATCTGACGGTAACATTACGTTACCGTGTTACCATAAAATCATTTAGGGGCTAACACTACGTCACTGAGTTACCGTTGGGGTCGAAGTTGTTCTAACGTTATGTTACTACGTTACCCTTAAGATCTTCCCGAGATCTAACATGTGTTACCTGTGTTAGTGGTAAAGCGGAGTGTGGAAGTAACATAACGTAGCCGTGTTATCTAATTTCGCCGACATCCCAATAGAAGATGCCTACAAAGAATCTCCGGGAGGGGGGAGGCTAGCATGGCATCTCCGGTAAAAAAACGCCTGCAGATTTTCTAAAAACCCTAACCAAGGAATATGCAGGAGGGTTTCCCGAAAAGCAGGCCTCATTTTTCTCTGGAACCCCCGCCAGTACGTTATCCATCTATACCGTTATCTACGTTATCCATCTATAACGTGATCTGCACACTCGCGCGTACGAGCTAATACGACAGTAACATATTGTTGATGTTAGAATGAGGGTGTATATTATCTGCTCATTTATGTCACTGCATACATTGCATACGAGTTACACATTAATATAGGATGTTATGGTAGCAAGATTCCGCTAACACCCGCACATGACGTCGCTCGATACGGACTGCTGCTGCGGCTGATATACGGTAACACAATGTTAACGTTGTATTGACAATATGATACGTCATCCCTCTAACGTGTGCTACGATAGCCACTAGTAATTTCACGAACACACCAATGACATAGACAGCAGTGTTATGCGCGCGTTTTTCTGTCCGTGTACGCTATCCGTCTAGAGGGTATTACAAAGTAAGTAAGAATCCCGCGAACACAATAAGATGATGTTACTCGCTAGTGGCTGATGTCGCTAACACGGTAACATAGTTGGCCGTGTACGTTATCCCTCCAACGTGTGTTACGATAGCCATAAGGAATTCTGCTGTCACGCTAACATAGTGTTGCTCGCTATGGGCTGCATACCATAACACTGTAATACATATACTTCGGTCAGTGCGGGATCAAGGTAACACCCTAACGTAATGCTACGCGATCGCCCTCCAATATCGTAACACACTAACACTATTTTATCACAAAACCCAGAGAGTAGTTAACGTAGTAATGTAATGTTACGGGGTTTTTTCGCTGACGCCTAACATTTAGATAAAACGTCAAGTGTTACGTTATCCGAGGTATGCAGTGTTTGCACAATGGCCGGGGGTATGTGGTGGGCGCTGGTCAGCCGTTTGATGAAAAATATTCGGCCGATGCTGTGTCGAAAGCAAACGACCAAGTTTCCATCCCTCTCGGGTGTCAATACTTCGAACTATTTGGTATATTTCAGATTTGAGAGGAAAGCGTAGGACGCCGGCAACCTCTCGTCCCCTACAAGTAGACCTCGGACCCACCGGATATCTTGCCGTCATCTAGTTCCATTGGCCTTGCCTGGCACGAAACGGGTTTGCCGTGGGTTGATGCTATTTCGAGATCGAAGGTCTACCGTTGCAGTGTGATGACGATTCACAACGGACAAAAGCAAATTGCGCCCCGTGGCGCCGCGTAAAAAAAAGAAGGAGAAAAAAAAGGAAACTCGAACGATTTTTCATGTTTTTCCCGCAGCGGCGGTACGATAATGTTTTCGGTTACTCCTTGAAAGCAACAGTTTGGAATCTAAACTTTGAAACATCGTGTTTCCATTATTCATAGTATCGGTCGAAGGCCGGGGGTTGGCGGGTTTATTGTTCATCTCCACTTTTTGGTAGAGAAAGCTTGTGTTCCCCACACCCCCGCTGTTTTTTTGCGTTCGTGTGGTTTAGGTTTTAAAGTAGGCCTTACCGAGTTCGTACGTGAAGAGTGTAGGTCCCAAGGACACCCACAATCTCATCATATTTTCTTCTTTTTTCTGTTTCGACTGGTTTTCTTCGTTTTCTTGCGTTTTCCCTTTTTCATATGATGTGTATGTCGTGCCTGTCATATCCAGTATGATGACCCGGGCATTGCATTCGTCTACTGTGCTTACTGTATGCGTTACAATGTAGCATCTCTGTGGCTTAGCTTGTGACCACATAAGTTGTATCTCTCTAGGATTGAAGAATCGGACACTGGTTGTGCTGGATGTCGACGGGTAGAAAGCACGGTTCAATGTGAAAGCAAACACCGTATGGACTGTTGTACTTGATTTACTTCGTATTTCGGGTACCAGGTATGATGAGAGGGAGATCGGCGCTATGGCCGTGCCCACTGAAGTTATCTGGCTCGAGGGCGGTGGTTAGCAAGAGAAACGTCGTAGAGACGCCTGTTTTGAAAACGATCTGAAACATGCATGGGTTTCCCACATGTTTACTGTATCTGGAGCAGCCGAAAGCCGCGAAATTGAGCACCGCCATATATGTGTGTGAGAGGATCGCTACTAGAACACCGGCGGTTGGCGGCAGTCCGAAACAATCGAATTGCTGTCTTGGATCAAGGTGTGTGGTGATTCGGGTTGCAACTTTCCAGAATGCTTGAATCAAGGCCCGCAACAACTTCGTGCTGCCCATGCGCCGCCCGATAAACAACAGGGCCTAGAGAGAAGACCATGAAGGCTTTTTCTTACTGGTGTGCTGCGGTAACACTCAAGTGTCCGGATAATCATCGCTGTAGAAAATCGCCTGCAAACGCAATTCTACGCGACCTTGCTTCCGAACTGGGCTGGAACCTGCTTCTAAAAAGCTGTCTTATCTTGTGTTTTGCCTGCTTCACCACATTTGTGCGGGACTGTAATTAAAAGCTTCCTCTGGAAAAATGGGTCGATTCTCAAGTTGAAATCAGAGGGAATTCCGCAATAGAAACCACAGCTCGGCTCTACAGAGTTTTGCCCCGCGCCCTTGGAGTTCGAAATAAGGTTGTGTTTGTGCATATTCTGATATGTTTCCAGCGTTAATAGTGTGTTCATCTATTGACCCCTTTTAGACCGATACCGTACCCAAAGTATACCTACCATAAAAGTGGCAAGTGCGATAGTATCAAGCGTCTAGGAAGAACGTGCGAGAGTGTACGAGTATCACCGTGCATCGCGCGTGTCTTGACACTCCTTACATTGGCATCCACTTTGCTCATGAATGAATGATATGATGGTATGAGTACAGTATCATAGACTGATTCGCGCGACCGATGCTATGACCATCGAATCGTATCACTTTTTTTCGACATATTGACCGTTTGAATCGTCTGAATTTTTAAATGCGAGCAGTGGGGCAAGCTTTGATGCCGTCAGGAGCGCCCGCAATTGTTGAGGCGTGGGCTTTTTCGTAGTAATGAGTCAAAAATTGTACCAGTAAGCATGTTTACGTAATAATTCGCCAAATATCGCCTTAACGATGTTTGTGCTTGTGTAACCGGCTTGCCGTTTACATGTCGTGTTTTCGTGCACGCTCGCTTTGTCTGTCGTTTCTTCGCGCGCGTGGCAGCGGCAACCCTTGGGCAAGTTGACTGTCCGGTGCTTCACATTTCGGGAGAAAGCCACCTATTTTCATGCTATGACGTGGGAGAGAGTGTGAGTCATGATCACAGTTTTCTGTAGCCGTACTCGTAGTGGTACCGCCGTGAACGCACCACATACACACATGCAGTGCGGAGTGAAATACGACCCGGCGCGATGAAATTGTACAGCAATAGTGAGTTGGTGAGGTGGGAGACGTGATTTGTTTAGCTCTGGTACCTCTAACGCTTTTACGATTAGCATGAACCCTTGAGGGAATAGTTGAATAGAGACGAATGCGAGGATTCCAACATCGGCCGCTGTGGCAACTCGGCACTGGTGGGTTCTTGCAGGGAGTTGGACAAGACGCTTGCCACCTGTCTATCGTACTGCAGACCTTCGACCCGTGGTACTGTACATGCGTATGGCAAGAGAGGCCGCGCGTTTGTTTTTCGGGCGTTGTACTGTAGAGCCTATACAGTGCCTGGACCCCGAAAGGGCTAAATAATAAAAATAATATTAATTCAGCCATACAGCAAGTTGGGTGCGTCCTTCTATTGGTATTTTCCCATATTTACGTCGATAACCTGGTAATCCGCACGGAGTGCGAAGTATGCTCGGTACCCACATACTAGACCGCCTGAATCGACAACAATCGATACTAGAAATATAATTTGCGTGATGGCAGGGCGGTAAAATTAGTCGCAGAGAAACTTGCGAGCTTTACCAAGTGGTTCTAGGACACAACAGTAGTGTCTGCTGACTAACCCCACCCTGCAATTGCATCGCCCATCGTGTCATTCGTCTCACTTGCACCACACACAGGTGCTGGCGTTTTATTCACGAATGGGCAGCGAAAATCTACGAACATTCAACACACACGATGCAGACCTGCGGTTACGAGATCTGTTGGCAGATATAAAGCTCCTCCTCACTGGGGCAGTTTTGCACTCGCCGGGGGGGTCAACCAATTCCCCACCGGTGACGGCGTCAGACAGACGCAGTATGGTTTGACGTGGTCTTTGTGTATTGGGTGAGGGTGCAGCAGTATTGGCGTTTGAAGGGTCTAAATACTAAAACATTAATATTAGTATTAGTAGTGTGGCTGGCTTGAAGACCGCCTCTCGCGGAGGGAGGGTGTCGAGGGTGTGTGATGTTGCGGTTGTTTGTTTTCATGTAGATGCATAAGTGGAGTGGAGTATTCCTCGCCTCTGGCCTCCACGCCTCCACGTCTCCACGCCAGCGCGTGAGTCGGCACAACACCTGTTCATCCTCAGCTCCCCATCTGTCTGTACGTAGTCAAGAATACCAGGTACCAAGAATACCAAGAATCTAGAGTAGAGGGTTCACTCGCCAGGCGCGACGCGCGCTTGGATAGTTTTAATACGACAAGTAACAGCTACCACCGTGCTCCGTCCCAATCACTACCGTCGTATAAGACGATATAACAGGCAAATATTGATGTACATTGTTGTCTGTTACAACACACGTGTTGGCATGTACCATATCGTACCGAGCGACTGCACTTTGCTTGTCGCTTCTATGAAAGCTGCGACTACGTCTGGAACAGGAGAGTAGCAGAAGAGACACTTTTGTCTGTCAGGCTCGTCGTACACTTATGCCTGCCGGTACCTGCAGTGTACAGTATACATCCTGCTGAATGCTGCTCAAAGTGAGCCGACGAAAGAGCCACCACCCCCCACACGCTATATACGTGTACAAATTAAGTTTGCCAACACGTAATCAGTATGCCGACGGGAAAGCCACCACCAACACACGCACACCAGGGAGGTTTGTCCACCGGCCACCGCGAGTACTCCTATGATTTAGTCCATACGATTGAGCCAACTGACTATATCCAGCTTTCGGCGCCAGCGCCGGAAAGCGGTGTCCCTTCGTCGGGCGCGACGTCTACTTCTGCCCGTTCGTCGGTCGGCCCTTCGTCGATTAACTCGGCGTAGGTGGGACAGCATCCACACTCGGAAAGGTTTGCCGCAATGCTATGTGGCTCCTTGCCCTTGGTTTCCGGTACCACAAGAAGGATGAAGACGGTGGCAAGAAAGACGATGGCTGCGAAGAGGAAGAATGTAATCGCACCCCCGGCCGCGTGCAGTAGGCGCAAAAAGAATGACGATGCCGCCAAGTTCCCCACGAAAGAGCCTACCTGAAAACGGGGATATAATAAATTAGGTGGCAGTGAGCCAGGACAGCAAGCAGTCTTGTAGGGTCACATATGCCACGGTCCTGCTACACTATCCATTGCTCTTGTCAGGTATATACACCTGCCGTATTACAACATGCACTATTACGGGGGGGCATATTGAATAGGACCTATGGTACACTCAAAAACCTATGTATTTCGCAACCAGGTATTTTTACTAACAATATTTGGTCCTATTTACTATGCACCCCCATGATACTACTATTATTACTGTAGTCTACATCTCCTTGCGGTGTTTGCGATGTACTCCCTCTATTTCGCAGTTGGTGACCACCGAGTTTATTTCTCGACGCGTAGGATGTGCTGGATGCCGATGAGTAGAAACAACAGTAAAGGGTGAAGAACACACGCAGTGCCGAGAAATGCGCGGGCATCAATCCGACAACGACTGCCATGCCATCCATAGTAGTTTCTACTATAAATGATAGTACTCCAGGAGAAAACCGCTGAGGGTGAACCTCCTGCTGGGAAGTGAAAGTGATTTTAAAATATGTATATACGAACTATCACGCGGTACGACAAAAAAAGTCACGACGAATATCATCCCATATCCTCCCGGCTCGGTACGATCACGAGTAGTACTGATAGCCAGCGCGCAGACGCTCAGTATGAGCCAAACCCAAGGGAAAAAAACAGGCGTTCAGTCTGAGCCAAATCCCGCCTGCTGGGGTGCGTCTGTGCCGGTGGCGACTGATCTCTCTCCACACTCGCACCAACTCCAACTGCGACTTCACAAAATAAAAAAGACAAGCAAACTGAGAACAGCGCTCGAATGCATGTCATCGAGGGCAATAACAATAAATTATATTAATAGTACTTCGAACTACCGGAATAGCTGTGGTGCTCTCATGGAGGAGGGCGGCGGCGCATGACCAACCACACTTGACGCAATCGGTCTCGTGGCTTGCGCGAAATCGCCCACACTCCCCGCGTATCCCAGGAGGGCTGACTGGCTTATGTCAGGCAGTGTTGACCATTTCAAACACCACTTTCTCCTGGTTACTCGTGTCCAACATACGACAAGGAAGACTCAACCTGCGTACGGTGTCGTCAACAGGGGCACAGCAATGAATTTGCGTCTCACCTGCCCAATACCTAGCGCTTTGCCACGGATCGCGGCCGGGAACATCTCCGCTGTTACTAACCACGTCACCGGGCCGAAGGAAAGAGCGTACGAGGCGACAAGCCCGGCGCTCGCTGCAAATGCAAGGCCCGGTAGTCCCGCCGCAAAGCTAATGCTGAGGACTGTTAGACTGCAAGTGACACCCACAGACCCCCACAAAAGGAATGGCTTCCTGCCAACCTTGTCCAGCTGAGGGGAATGTGCAAGAGCAGCAACGACGACAGCACCATTTGGCTGAGCACTATGTTATTAATTTCATGTGGTATGCATATTTAGTACTGTACATGCCCGTGTCTCCGGAAATAACTTTCTCGAAGTGCCGTCGCAAACACAACACTTCGAGGCACATACATAGCTTCCAAGCTTACTGTAGCGCTAACCTGAAACAATGATCCTTGGAGCCGATTCTGTGATTGGATCAATCCATGCCTAACATGCTCTATTTATCGATAGTTGAGTAACTCTGTGAACCTTGACCTCATGCCTTACTGTATCAGGTATCCGGCAACATGTTACCGGCGGTGAACCCTACCCTGTAACTGCGTCGTTTCTCACCCATAAAATGGCCATGATGGTTGCGATGACTTTCACAACCCCGAGCACCACAGCGGGAGCAGTCCCTCTGAATCCCGACAGCCGGAATATATCCGACGTAAAATTAAGCAAGTTCGAGTGCCCCGTGAGCTGTTGGAATACAGCCAAAGAAGTGGTGACCAAAAGTGACATTCTCCACTTAGTCAGGAGCTCCTTCAGGCTTCCGTCTGTGTCCGAGTTGCTGCGTTCAATCTCGCGCAGCTCCCTATCCACTTCGTCCTGTTGTCGTACATATTTTGCAAACACCAGCATGAGTTTGGCCTATTTGAAAAAACCAGAAAAAGCAAAGATGAATATGGCCGGCTTCTGCCGGGTCCCCACTTTGAACAATTTGACCAAAAACAGTCGCGTTGGTGGATTGATTCGCATCGGGCAAGAGGCAAGAGCAATTCCCACGGCAGACTTCAAAAATAAAAATCAACGCCGACACAAAGCCAAGCGATGGGTCATTGAAACCAAACTTCTTGAGCCTTTCAAGCCAGCGCTACGTAAATACCAGGAAAAAAAACAACTGGCATTACTATACTGTAGCGACAGCGGCAGTGGGACGTGTCATGCTACATACAGATCGCGGGGGCGCACACGCGGCACGTGCAGCATGAATACAGTAGTACTTGCAGTATTGCTGTTGCTGTTGCTTCGTCCATGGCATCGCTGCATAAAGCTCGGCTGCAGAACGCCTTTACAGCTACACACGACAGCGAACTATACTGGTAGCATCCCACGGAAGGCTGAATGATGCATCACGGAAGACGCAGTACTTTCGTACTTGCCGAAAACCGGTAAAACGATCGCAGCAGCAACTTAATTGCCGGAAATCCTTGAGGTTCATGACTATTCTGTCAGACGACGAAATCCCCAAAAAAACGTTCAACGAGTTCAAGAGAAATATCCTTGTCTTGCGGCTCTTACTCAGCGACAGAGTCAGCATTTCCAATAACTCCCGCGCACCGCATTGAAGGATCATGCCAAATACATGAAAAAAGGAGAAGTACTATTAATGATCCGTAGTAGTAGTAGTTGTTGTATGCAGCGCTTTAAACAAGGAGAAAGCAATGGAGCTACAGAGGCTATCACCTTGACAGGTACCCGACGCTCGAAGTGGCATGAGCACCGACAAGTTGGGCCATCCAGATATTTCATACCAGTAAGTTTTCACCTGCGAATCTCTGATCTTCAAAAGCACAGTATGGGCCTCATTGCGTCGTCCCCTTGATACGAGCCACCTAGGACTCAACGGCATGAAAGCCATACCCATAAGCTGTAGAACCGCCAGCAACGACGCCAGCCCAAACATGAAACGCCACCCACCTGGATTGGGCAGCGGCGACATGTGATTGTTCACGGAAAGCCGAAGAATGCGACACTCGGCTACGCCTAAAGAAAATACACTACGGTCCTTCGATTTTACCACGTGCATCGTTAAAGACGGAACTACTATGGTGGCGCCGGCTCAATTTTCCAGCAAGATGTGGTTGCCACACATTTGATAGGATAGGGCTCGCGGGTCGAAAAGACTTGGTCTTATCTCGCCGCATGACGGCAACAACATGGTTCTCAGTAACGTGGGATGCAATCAGGTGGCAAGCTGCAAATGCAGTTTTGGATTAGGCGACAACTGCGCAAACCACAACTGCGGTACACATTTCAGAGCATTCACTGGTGTACGCTGGAATCGGGCCGCGTTGCCGGCTACCCTGAACGATACCATAGTGCTGGATAATGCGCGACTACTGATGAGCGCTTTCAGCCCTACGGTGGACGGAATAAGCGGGCATGAGAGGGCGTGAGCGGGCTTGAAACTAAGGCCGATGTGCTCTCCGCGACATAAATTTCCTTACCGTGAACATTTCTGAGAAGATGTCCAGTGAAAAACGCCGCCAGCATTCCTATGGAGATGGCAAGCTCGTTGGTGCTGACCATAGCCCCCCTCAGCCCTTTAGGCGCCACCTCTGCAAGGTAAGACACATCTGCGACTGCCGACACCGCAACAGCTATTCCCACGGCAAAGCGTCCGACGAACACAATGCCTGGCGGGCCACGATAGCGTGGTCAGTTGCGCGGAAGGTGTAGGTGTGGAATCCAACTGGGCATCTCAGACAAGGTCGGGACATGGCGTGCTATACAACCCTTGGCATGTACGCGTATTGATATATAAATAGTACACACTGTAGTTGCTTTGTCGCGACCGAATAACGCCAGGGAAGCTGGCTTACAGTTTTTCTCCGTAGCATGTAGATGAACGTGTCACAATAATATTGCCCCACTGTTGTATTACTGTGATAGAGTCAGGCAGTTGGAGCTCTCTTTGACTGGTCGAATTCGTTGTTATCTCGTAAACGAATCAGTCAGGCCCTCCAGCCTTTACCGCGCTTGTGTATGACAGAACACTTTTTCCTTTTTTTTAAATCCTCCGGCGGATTGGTAAAAATAAAGCTTAAGCTCACCACACTTTCTACACTGCGTATTACGATACATGGCCTATACTGCACTATCCTGGCAAAACGAGCCGGAAAAAGAAACGGAGATAGGATACGAGTTCCGAGATCCAAGTTTCACAAGAGAAGAAACAAAACTGAGCTTGATTTCGCTGACCTGGATTGTGTGCGGAGAACAAAACTGCGCCGCCTGCAATAAACGTTAGGTCGGTTAGCACTATTGTTAGCCATCTGCCGAGTCTGTCTGCCAGGAACCCCGCGAAGAGCGCTCCTGTCAAACGATGACGTTCGTGACAGGAAAACAATATGTATAGGGCAATAATAGTTCGTTAGGGTACAGTGTTCGCTTACAACAGTATATCAGAGCAGCAAACAACCACACCAGGTGTTGGTTGAGACATTGCTTGTAGTGTTACTCTGACTATTGTGCTGCAGTTTTTGACAACAGTATTTGACGTTGGGGCATCACGGCTATCAGTATCGATAGCGTAGCTGCAAATGGTTTGACGCCGCACATTGTTTACGTTGGGGTCACGTCGAGCTTGGCCATGCAACGCAAGTAGGAAACGCGACGGCCCTATTAAAAGCAACAGGTGAAACATGCGAAAACGCAAGATCGCCAACAATGCGATTTTCGGCGGGGCGCGGTATCTTTCTCGTCATAACATGATTGACAAGGCACCACCTCTGATAGACAAGACACTACAAGGCACTCCATGGTACAGGCGTGATGTCCTGTATGTGTGAAAGCCACAAGTGCGCAGGATGAGCTTCACATGTCACATGCACATGTCGCGTATTGATTGTTCAATGTTCAGTACGGAAGGGATAACGGAACTATGCTTCCCCACACCCCAGCATCGATCGTGAGTTTATCACCCAATAGCCTTCTGGCGACCCTGTAGTTGGAGTTTGAACCGAGACACCCTCTTCGGGACGGCTACATAGCACCTGTGTGGTTAGGAGTACATTTACAAGAGGTGCACACAAAAAATGCGTTTTTTATGTCGTAGAAGGCAATGATCAGAATATGAGACCAACCCGATGTCCACATAAGCAGCCGAGCTTGGGCCAACTCGGGCGCTTGTTTCGTTGAACGTATGCAGCCTTGAATTGGCTGAAGTCGACGTGCTGCATGCAGTGCGTACTTCAGGCTGCTGTGATCCCATATTCGGTTTATCTTTATTTCTTCTTGCCATGTTCTTCAACATCAGACATACCAGGGCATTATGACTTGGAAGGCACACCGCCTACTGCAAATGTGAGGCAACCTTGCCTCATTGGCACTCCATGGACAATAATGAATGAGCCCGTTACCATTAAAAAAATTGCTCGTGCTGGTTGCCATTATTCAACTACTTATACTCGTCTACCTGTCAGCTGGGTACTGTCTGTCGTGGCTCGCATCGTTGATCGCAACGCCCGTAGAAAGCCGGTTTCCACACACGCGGCGTCAACAGCGGCTCGCGGACAACCCTCCTTGCGCATAGCAATGCGGACCGGGGCGGCGCTCGACAGGCGCTTTGTGTCGAGGGTGTTCGGTGATTCGGGGCGGGACTGATTTCAAGAGGCGCGTGGTATTCTCTGCTGCAGCAGAGCAAGGCGAGCTTGTGCCAACGCGAGGGACTCGTTTTATCGCAAGCCGTTTGGAGTTGGCCGCGGTGGCCAGGCTATAAGCGTACCCCATTCAAGTGTTTGTGTCTCGTAATCCGATCGTTTTTTCCGGAAACACTGCGCGTCTCTATTATTGCGCTGTTCGTATTAATACTAATAATTTTTCTTTGCACTGTCCACTTTGCTGTAATATACCTGGTACGAGCTGGGCCAGCCAAAAATTGGATGAACCATCCTAGGGTCGTATCTCGTGAACCACTGCGAATTTGGACTTGAAATTTGAAAGACACTGGCCCTGACACTGCTGTCCACGCGCAGGTTTTGATATATTTTATACTCCGACTCGATCTCGACGAGTTATCGGCGGAAACTCACAAACGCATTTTTTTTCAACACAAATTTAGTCACAGAATTGTCGTTCCCGACCGAGACGAAAATTGGTGGAGGCGTAGCTGAAGACCCTATAATAGAAGAACATCGATATAAGTTTCATTGCCCCATTCGCCACCCATCAAGAGATGTTGCCAAAACACGATTTTCATACATGAAACAGGTAACTACGAGAAAAGTGGCTTTTTCTGCGATGCCCCACTCAATTTTGCGAGTTTCGATCCAAAAATTAGACCTCATATTGAAACCGCATGTGCAAAAGACGAGAAACACGCCTTTTTTCTTCTTGTTTTTCCCAGATAAGTTCTGGCCGTTTTAGTACTTTTTCGGATCGTTGGATCGGTCATATCCCTCGAACAAATATAAATAATTGAAAAGGCGAGTTTTCCGTTTGTTGGTTGGTGTACGATCAACACGGTGTAAAAAAATCACATCTCAATACGCAATATTGAGCGGGGCATCGCCGATCAAACAAAGAATCAGCACCTTGGCTGGCCCAGCTCGTACACGAATGGCATTCGAAGGGTATACGACGTATGATATTGCACAAACAAAATACTATCGCTGTATGTCTTCGAGCGCACACGGCCTACTGTAGTGCAAGTATGAAGCATTCTTGCCTCATTTACGAAATTCACACCACCCTATTAATAGTTTATTGTAGAGCAGGGCATTTCGTACAAGGTTGGACGGAGACATGGAAATTTCAGGAATTGGTCGGGCTTAAAAAGCGGCTGAGAAGCAGTAACGATACGTTCGCAAGGACGTCGGCCAGAAACAATAACAACATACACCACTCTAATTTATACCAGTACAAGCTAACAACAAATTAACTTGACTTCGATCTACCCTTCAGTTATCCTGGTCGTGAGGACGTTGGGGTTGCTCTTGTTTAGCCTTCAACCCATTTAGTACCGCAGTCCCGTTTTGGGGACAAATCACTCAAATTTCACGTACTTTGTCCCCAAACTGACCTTGAGAGGCTGCAGGTTCAACAGGGTTAAGTGTCAGCCAAATAAATCTTTGTTGGACAACTGCTGTTTACAGGAGAACATCGGCAGTACCGAGTACCTCAGGTACTGCTATATGGTACTGCGGCTGGGTTCAAATGTGCATGTATGCACATTTTTGTTTTTTTCATCATAACTTTTACTTGCAGTTATAGCCACTTTGTGACTGCTTCATCTTCATCTCAAAAGCATGGTGGAAA
Organism: Postelsia palmaeformis; assembly: GCA_037834295.1. Classification (NCBI taxonomy): domain Eukaryota; class Phaeophyceae; order Laminariales; family Laminariaceae; genus Postelsia; species Postelsia palmaeformis. The sequence goes on from JBBMHQ010107968.1 coordinate 20,429, forward strand.
AAAAAATGGGTGAACATCCCGAATGGAGCAAGTGTACGGCAGTATAAACCAAGTACATACAAAGTATCGAGTGTCTCAAGTATTGCTCTACGAGCAGTGCTGCCGTTTGCAGATACCGGTAGTGGCGGGCACGATACGCCACTATCTTCCCGCTGTTCGTTGGTTCCGCAAATACGTACGATAGTATACACTAATAATAGTGCTCGGTATCGCATCTAGAATTCTCGATATATAACGCGATATTTTCGTGATATATCGATATCGATATGGAAAATATTCTTGAGACATCTCGATATATCGTACAGGTATCTTGTAATATCGCACTATATATCGCAGATATCGATATCAGGTGGACGCAAAAAAAGAAAACTTCAAGGACATCACGCTGAAGCTTTTTCGCGATTAGAACGAAAACATTCACGGTAGTAGGGATTGGAGAAAGGCACTTGCTATGTGACCCCGGATAGGATATTAGTTATTTAGGGATGGAGCTCAATAATGTGCACAGAAAAAAAGCGTGGAAGATTGGACGGGAAAAAAATAAAAACATAGTAGAATCATCGCAAAAAGCACATGAGCCAGCAAGCATGAAAGTTAACGGGACGCTAACACCCTCAAATTCGTCGTCAAGTACCCGCGCTTAGGATTTTAGGCAACATATACACAAGACTACCCGGAATTAGTGGAAGGGGTTTGCAGCCAAGATCGGTACACCGTTCGCAGTAAGTGTTGTCGAGAAATGCAACTATACAACTAAGCTGAGTTTTGTTTTTTTAGGGCCCAAAAACTTTCTACAGTACCCTATAGGCGCGTCGTTTGCCTCCCGCATCCTCTTCGACGACGACTATTAACAGTAATACATAAGCAATCTATCATCCGCCTGGACAACACGAATACCAGGTACGTCATTACTGCTATAGTGAACGCCTTTTCTTCATCGGTGATGTAGTCATTGTCATGTGCTATGCTCCCTTGCGTGAAATGAAACATTTTATCTAGCGCTTTCACCTGCTCTCTTTGTGCTACTCGCTCGCAACTTCGAGTACGCGAAAACACCA
>JBBMHQ010108079.1:0-21481 GCA_037834295.1 Postelsia palmaeformis
AGCAATTGGTTCCTTTTTATTTTTTCAAATAAAGTCTCACCACGGTGGGATTTGAACTTGGGTACCAATACCAGTGGGCTTTGAAACTGACCACTAGTCTACCGGGGCGACCGGTGATCTATATATTATATATGTATGTTTCCAACTCCGTCGTGCAAAAGAAGAACGTGCACCCATATGGTTGGAAAATTTTGAGACACCCAGTTTCTTTCATATAGGTTTTACTGATTACTCGTAGTGCACCAAGAACCACGACCGATACGTGGGAGGACGGTTCGCGCTTCGCGCTCTCGATTTACGATTCGCGCTTCGCGCTCTCGATTTACGATTCGCGCTTCGCGCTCTCGATTTACGGTTCGCGCTTCGCGCTCACGGCCTCCGGCGGCTCCTGCGGAGGGCTGAATATATTCCTGCACCTTGTGTGTGGGAGCAGGGTGCCAAATGGGATCAGATCCGGGTGGAATCAGGTCCGCGTGGGAGTAGTGAAGGGGGAGCAGGGTGTGCTCCCACCCGGACCTGATCCCACCCGGATCTGATCCCATTTGGCCCCCCGTTCCCACACACAAAGAGGTGCAGAAATATATATATTCGTGAGGGCGAAGCGCGAACGGTAAATCGAGAGCGCGAAGCGCGAACCATCCTCCCACGTATCGGTCGTGGATCAGGGTTCTTGGTGCACTACGAGTACACAGTAAAACCTATACCAGGTACGAACCCTGGTATAAAAGAAACTGGGTGTCTAAAACAATTCCAACCATCTGGGTGCACGGAATTTTTCCGTCCGTTATGGATTCAGGACACGGTCGTTGTGAATTTAAGATCCCGATCCCCGACCCCCGAATGATACGCCGCAGTTTTGTAACCGAATTATATGTTTTAGCTTTTTCTTCATTTTTCGTCGCGCTTGTCTTCAAGTCTGATCATGAAGCCTGCAACAGCAGTAGATAGAGTGGTATGGAGAGTGCATATCTTAGAGCATGAGCCCATGTACCTCTGTGATCGACATATCGTGGTCGTACTTGTCGAAGTAGCTGAAGAATAGTGTAGGCCGATTCACGCGCATGGAGAAAGTATGTCACACTCCGTGTTCCTGTCGGCACCGCCTAGTAGTTCGGTGCTCGACCGCAGAAGTGGGGTTGCGAAGAATCGACTCCTCAATCTGGCGTTCGAGGATGGCAGCCGCAGTGAGTATGATGCAGACGACCCCGAAGAACCGAAGAGCGTGCCTGCCGATATCTTCAAGCAAGGGTGCGTTGCGAAAGTAAACTGTTGTATATTATATACGCCGCAGCAGATGTTCACTTTCATTAATTCATTAATTCGTGATACGAGTGCGATCAATTTTGGCCGCATGACCGTGAGCATACGACCGAGCCGCAACAGTAATATGTTGACGAAGTTTCGACTGAAGCAACGTGAGTGTATGGTGGTCGCCCTGTGGCGCCAAGCGAATCCTCCTGTGCCTACACCGGCAGAATTCGAGAGCATGCGGTCATGATGGGCATGCTTCTTCCTGAAGACGAGGACCTTCTTTGGATTGCTGAAGAATCTCTCCTAGCACCTCTCCCAGAAGGTACGTCAAAATCGGGCAGAGTGTTGGCGACCATTAAAACGTGGCAACCATTGATAGCAGTACGACATACAATACCAGGTACTGATGTACTGCTGCTGTGCGGGTGTGTACTGTATTAATGGTATAGAGGCGAACACGGGTGGGGTATAGTGCTGTATGAAAACTCCTACATCTATGACGAGGGCGGTCACTTCGTTCTGAAGAGCATAGTTGGCTACGTAGTGCATCCTCCCACGAGACGTAGTCGTGTTGGGGCAGTCAGGACCAAGACATTGTAACAGAGTATTGCGGCAATGTACACGCACGTACTGGTACAGAGCTGTAGAGGGCCACAGTACCCCGCTCACTACTGTACTGCAGATTCATAGATCGCATCTGCTGCAAAGTGCGGGGAGTATTAGACACGACACTTATTTTCGTTCAACTCCCAGGGAAGAGACGACGAGCGCGATGCTCCCGCCACGTGTCTTCTGAAACATATATATACGAGGTCTACTCTTGTACCCTGAGTCCCTTTGCTACTTAACGAACTCCAGACATCATTTTATCCAGCGAAGCGTGAGCGAACGTTGCGTTCATGCCGATGCTGCGTTGCAGGACGAACACGTCGTTTGTACTGGTGGGTGCTGTATCGGAGTTTTCGATGCATAAATCGCGCGACATCGCCGACGAGCTATTTATACGTATATACGCAATGATATTAACCGACAGGAGAAACGAGGCGACGTGGTTATGTACAACATAGTAGTCTCCATGATCCGTCTTTTTGGGCGTTTTCCTTCCGTCTCTAATGCATTGAGACCATCGACTTCACGTAGGTGGTTGGTGCCATCGTTGATGTACTATGTTTGCCATCCGACGGTATGTTATTTATGACACCAGCTTCAGCAGTCATTCACAATACCCAGAAAGAAGCAGGAATCGAAGGGAAAGCCAAACAAGGAAACCTGCGAGTATGCACGTACAGTAGGGCTCCAGTTGTACCTACCTGGCACAGTGCATCATGACGCGTGTGTGTCCTATAGCTCCTTATACAGCAGTTCAGTTCGGACACGTTCCCTATCCCCTATCCCCTACCCCAGCATCCTATGATTGAAAGGCTGTTTGGTGTGGAAAGTACTGTACTATAATCAAGTCATTTTTTCGGCACCGTTTCTCTCTTCAGTCACGAAGTGGTAGACATATTATTTGAACACATGTTTCGGCTGAAATGTATGAATAGTGATTGACTGTTACAGTACTTAAAGTAGTATACATAGTAAAAAGCCCAACCCCCCCACGCCATGCACGTCACGACCTGTTTTTGGAAGGATGGGTACAGCTGAAGGACGAGCAGTCAGGGCACCCGTACTACTATAACCAGGTATCAGTACAAAACACAACCCCCTTGTGCTGTCGTGAGGTTCTTGCTACAGTTCGCATTCCAACAACAATCAGTAAGAAAAGCCTTTTGTTTAGCGGCCGATTGTACCCAGCAACGAATGAATGCACCCAGTGGCGGAAATGTACGCCGTGCACGTCCAAATGCCGAGAGGTTGGTTGAAGTCCTTGTCCACACCCTTTCTGCGGGTGTAATTACTGCTGGACATTTTCATACAGCTGTAGTAGTCCCATCACGAGCGGCACTGGCACGTGGATAGATATACATACGGGGATAGTTCCATAGGAGCAGTAAATGTGTATTTATGTGCGTCGTGAGTCGGCTATTTGAGCTTGCTGAAGTGCTTATTAATAGTACAGCCTTAGACGTTTCGTGGTCGCCTTTTGCCTCCACACAGTTCGCCACTGCACGTGCGCAGGCCAAGCAATAGTACTTCGAGCGGTAAGACTGTGTGCTGTCACATCACGCTGAGCACCATACGTAATAGTGCGACTTACCCTCAGCACCATACGTAATAGTGCGACTTACCCTCAGTGACGTTCTCGGGCATGCGGTTGATCGCTGTCAACCATCCCAACGCCTACCTTACTCAATCCAGACCTGTGGAGACAGCAGCTGGGACCACCCACGGGACGGCTTCTACAAAGAAATATATCGCCAAAAGAAGGCGAGTAACACAAGCCGCTCTTATACTACTTTAGAACCAATGGACGTCGCTCAGTAGATCTGCAGTACTGTCGTACCGAAGGTAGTCTTGTTATATTATTTCTTCAGTTAGAGGCGGCCGGCTTGGTGTTATTGTCATGATTGTCCATCGTTCCCACCCGGTACACCTGTAGGTCCATCAACAATATCATACCAAGTAGCATATTTGTATAGTGCTGGGAAAGACAAGTTTCGGAAATGCCCACCGAAAATGGAGCGGTGTGCGTTATTTTGTTTGCACCTGTAACTCTACCAGTGTAATCAATGGAGCCCGGGGGTATTGTATACCAGGTGTGATGTACTTGGTTGAATCCTTGGCGTTTCCCTCATGACTCGACGCTGATATTTTGTTGCAGTTACCCCACCGGTTGAGGTTCGAAGCTCTCACTCCGGCTGTTTGAGTTTTGCGCTCGAATATGCATGTTGCCGATCGCCTTCGTCCCTAGTAATCGTGAAAACAGCACCCTCGTACACACAACACTCGCCCCAGGCTTCGCTAGGTGTCGGATCGGCCCTAATATTGACTCTCGTGCCTCCAGAGCCCCCTGCGCGAACGTTGACAGGGGTGGCTTCCAAGTTCACTGGCAATGACGAAGACATATCCGTCAGGTAAGCCGCTCCCCCATTACGTTTTGTATTGTGCGATCCGCTACGTGAATACCGCGTACGATGAAGCAGTCGTGGTGCGGATGAACTGAACGGCTACGCGAAGTGAGCTACGATGTGTCGGTTTCCTCTTGGAGAGGAAGGCCAATGAAATTCAGAGCGTTCTTTAGACGGTAGAGCTCGATAATTTTGTGGTTTGTGCAACAATACAGCGTGTTCGAATGCGTGTAGGAGGGGACAGCAGATAGCTGCATCGCTATATCACCTCGTTCTCGCCATGCGCTGCCTGATACCTGGTATGCGTTATGCGTTCTACAAACGAGTGTGCTCGCCAACATCGTCAAGGCAGAGCTACGCCCCGCACGAAAACAACTCGCGTGCCGTATGCGTGAATCTTAATCTGAAGGTATGGGAAAGGCATCGAGAAACCTCCAGACGACGGCGACAGCGCTTGTGGAGGGGACGATTATTGGGACACCAAGTGAGTACCCGCCGGAACTTCTCGAACCTTCGTACTGAGTGCCTTCAATAGAAAGGATGGCCGTGCTGGTCTTCGTCAGTTTTTCGGTTGCGCTGGGAGGGGCTCGTACAGTACTAGACTTATTCATCTCACGAGTTAGCGCCTGTAGAGGGCAGGTAGCATTACTGTGTACGTCTACCAAGGAAAATAAATGTTTTGTGCTTGCGTGCGTGTAATGGTGAACTGCTGTATACGCCAGTGAGACGAGATCGACCAGCTCCGAGGAAGTGTTTCGCCTCCGTCGACAGCTCGAAAGGAGCAAGCAGTCTAGAAAGATCGTGGCCGAGGAGCACGACGACGCTGTTGCTAGGCTGGAGCGCGCTAAAGAGGTAGGCCCGCTCGGTTTTCGACGCGTTTGATCGTATTCAGTTCGTTCGCGCTCTAGAAGGCTCCAAAATCCGTTGCTACAGCTCTTCATGAGAACGCGTGACCATCGTGTCTTAGCCACGTTGACCGGGGGCGTGGAACCGCACTAATCGGGCAGTAGCTTGCAGATCCACGTTACGATTGTGTGGAGCAACAGAGGCTTCCTCCACAGTCGTAATATAGGATTGCGTACGCTATACACACAAGGAGGGTGGGTAGGCCCGATGGAGCAGGCCGCTTCGTTGTCCATTTTCGGCTTCAGCAACAAGCCATCTTAACACACCTCAACACACAAGACACGCGCCACAACAACAAATCCTTCGGATATGTACCCGACAATGGTGAACTGTGCCGGCGATAGGACCTGGAAAAGAAACTCGAGACGGCGGCGGATGAGCTGAGGCAACAGCGACGACGTTTCAGTACGGCCACTCTGGAGCGAGAGAGAATGGAAAAAATGTCGACCAAGCTCAAAGAGACAACACGGGAGCTCGAAAGTCGACTGGAAAAGGAAGCCCAGCTGTCTGGTAAGGAAGACAGCAGCGGGCGGGGATGCACATTGCTGTACGATGTGTGATAGGTTTGTATACGGCCGCAGTGGAAATTAATCGTGATGGACTCTACAGCTGTAATTTGTGGGAGGAAAGACCGGAGTATGAAGCATGTTATGAAACTTCAGACGTCGAACAAGGTGGGTATGCTCAACTCCCACGGAGGTGTACCCTTGTCGGTGCCTCCGGAGCGTACCTGGGGCTCGACACGTCACGTCGAGATTATATATACAATTGCTAGTTATTTTGGTTTTTGTTGCGTTCCCGAGCGGTCGCTTAGAAAATTTCGTCCTCCAACGTCATGTACATGTTTACATCCATGATAGGCGAGCGCGCGTGCACCGTGGACAGTCTTCGGAGCGAAGCAGAGGCATACAAGCGGCAACTGGCGGAAAACACCGCTCGAGCGGTAAGTGGACCAATAACGCGAAAATTGGTGAGCGTTGCGGTAGGCTCTTCGACGGCGGCTTGACGCTGTCCGTCTTGTTTTTTTCTCCTTTAAGTGCAACTAACCGGTCAGAAGGTGGCCTTGACATCCATCGCAGAACAGTCATGTTATTGCATCTACAATTCACACGAAATCGATGCATATCGGCCGGCACCTTGGCCAGGAGGCTAACCTTGCGAATCAAGGACAGAGCTTACAACGACAGATGCTGGAAGCCAACGAGAAATCCGAGGGAAAGTGAGTGAATGGGCGTATGGCGAGTACGGAAGATGTCGTCCGTGTCGGAGACTCCAGTTCGGTTAGTTGTTGTTGGTGTCAAGTCTAACTAATACTATGCCTTCTTGCGAACAACACTACTCCCCAATGTTCATGATTGGAAGAATCGTTATATTTCGTTCGTTGTTCATGTAGAACCGCTCCCGTTAAACTCTGACTGCAATGTGGACGGCAAAATTGTAAAATGTGCAGTTGTTGAAGGAGGTGAAAGGCGTGTACTCTCATATCGTGCTTGCCCAGATTCGAATGAATATCTCTCCTACGGTATAAGTAGCACGAACGTCTGAAGCTATCCTCCATAAGCCCTCGATTGCCAGCGACGTTGTATAAATATATATGAACGGCGCTGCCCAATCGCTGTTTTCCATAGGATTGAGGAGCTTAAGAGAACAGTTGAAGGAGAGAGGCGGGCGCTCAGCATGGAAGCTGAGCAATCGCGGGCGAAAATGGACTTCCAGGTACGAAATCCACTTTCCCGCAGTATACTTGATGCCCTTACTGACACGTGGTTGTATGTCTGCGCGATATGTTGGAGTTTCGTGCATGCATCGATGTACAGTACACGGTATATACATGCTCGTACAAATTTAACGTTGGTTTGGTTTGGTTCGGTTTGGGGCCAGGGTAAAGAAGGCGGCAAGCCGTTGTTCTACTTTATTTGTTAGTTTCTTAGTCGCTAATGCTTCGGGCATACTGCTGATATTACCTTTTGGCAGGTAGAGGAGAGGATACAAGAAGCAACGGAGATCTACAGGAGCCGCGAGGAGTCCTTGATGAAGGATACCAAGCTTCTTCGGTGAGAGTAAACGATGCATTGTACGAGACTGGTGCTCTACAGCCTTGTCAATGTTTCAGTCGAGTATGTCAAACGGTTCGTATCTCGAATTGGTCAACGTGTGCGCAAGGAATATCTTAGTAGCCGTGTATTGTATCTGGAGCGGTGTAGTGCTATATAGCGTAGCGAGTTGCCGATGAAGTGCGTGCACAAAACAACGCTTGCACCTGCCCTAATGAAAGTGGCTGCTGCTTGACTTCCTGACGTCCTTTCTCTGGAACCGCCACACAACACACAGAGTGGCTCTTCAAGAGTCACAACAAGAGCTAGCCAAGACCAAGAGCGCCGTCAGCGCCACTGAAACGGCCATCAACGCAAAGTGAGCCCCTGCTTTGGAGTGCACGCAGGATAAAGCGGGACATGTGTCTAGTAACATCCAGCATCAGGGTAATCAGGTAACGGCGGCATGTCCGTGCCCGTGGCAGCACCGTTTTTCTCACTTGGCACCTTCGCCTTTTGCCACCACACTCTCGAAGGTTGGCCGAGACAGTTCGTGCGTCAGAGGCTGCAAGTGCGGAGGGAAGCTGCCGGAAAGGCCTCGAGCTAGAGGTCGCAAGGCTTACCGAGGAGCTGGAACAGGTGCATGAGTCGGCTCGTTAAGTCATCAGACTCTTCGAGGAAGTCCGTAATAATTCTGTTCTGGAGGAACGTGTGCGTTTAGTGTTGGTGGTTATAACGAGAAGGATGGTCAACTTCCATTAGCCGAGCGGGGAGCGAAGACGCATCCAGAGACGGGAGAGCTGCCACACACAGTGTACCCAGCCACCGCGGTAGACGAAAAATGCCTGCAGCGTACGCCAGAGGAAGCTTAATCACGAGCTAAAGGTGTTGTAGGAGTGGCAGTGTGGAACAAACGTATCCATGCAGTCTCAGGGGGAAGCGACGTGTAATGTAGGCAGGCCCTCGTGTTTCCCTCCCTCATAATACAACCCGCAACATTTGCGTGTTCACTACACCATGTTCGCGACGTCTTGAACGTGTGGACCGCCCCATCTTTGCATCATGTGGGAGAAGGCAGACATCCGCTTCGACACCTTGTCCGCGGGGTTGCCGGAGAAAAACAAGCTGGTGGATAGAGTGTTAGAGCTACAAAGGAAAACGGAAGAGGTACGTTATAACACGATGACGCAAGATCGCATCCTACTTATCAAACAACTGACCTCGCTGTGGCGATTTGAAGTGATGTTGGGTCGTGCCAAGGGTGTTCATAAAAATCGCGAAGTCCTGTGAAGCATGAAGAGGTTCGGACGGTGTGAAGCGGTGGAGACACGAAGCAGAGTTTTCATCCGAGACGGTGCCAGCTGCCGCGACGCACTCTGAGACATATCCGTTGTGAAAACTTTCGAAGAGATGACGAGGCTTGAAAGCTTTCGTACATGCTGCTACCAACTTTGGGTCTCACGCAGGCCCAGAGAAGTCTCCGTGCGACAAATGAGCGCTTCAATGAGGAAGTGGCACGAAGGAACGCCGACGTGACGAATGCGGAAGATGTCTTGGAAAAGAGAGTTCAAACGTGCAAGTAAGTAATAAAACCTTTCTTCAACTTGGCCAAAGGCTTCGACGCCACACCAATCAACAAATTAATCGCCTTCGTGAATAGTGTTGGTGCCCACTCTGAATTATTAATATCACACATGAGTCACAAAATGATGGAGCACAAACGCTATGCGACACCATTTCCCTCGGGCAGGAAGCTTGAATCAGCGGTGGACGAAGCCATGGCCGACAGAGAAAAAGCTGAGGCATTGGTCGCGGCAGAGAGGGCAGAGGTACGAGACGGTATTCGCAACATGGCCAATAACAGCCAGGATGATACCATAGGCTTGAACGATACCGCCGTGGAATGACAGCTGTGCACCGACAGTGGTTGGACGCTTGCGGAACCAAGGGCCGGGACATCCCTGCCGACACGCTAGTAGATGCCCCGCTGGAACCCTTGGAAACGGTTGTGTCTTTGTATCATGCACCGCATGCACGGGTCAGTTCTGAGCCGCAAGAGCGCCAGGGGGGGTGTATGCCGCGGTCCCCTTAGGAAATCTTCCATCCGATGCACCAGCTAAGTGTTGTAGGCGAGTAGGGAGCGAAGGTGCCCCTTTTCACGATATTGTAGGTGTGGGGTTTAAGACAGGTCGAACCACGAGTCCGCCACTTCTTGCGGTGCCTTTTTTTCGGTAAGATAGCTCAAGCATATGTGTTGTCACTCCCCAGCAGAATATATTTCGTTGCTTACCGTACGGACAGGTGCCGACGCTGCGCGGGTCACACACCTAGTGTGCATGGTGCGAATCGCTCCGATCAGTCTTGCAGCTGTGGCCACAGCAGTGTCTGTTCTGATAGTGGGTTAGAGTGAATAGGAGCGAAGCAGAGTAATGACCCACACGACGCCTATACCGCTCCAACGAGAAATAAACACATTCCGTTCGTCTCGCTCTCAGGTGAAGCGATTATCCATGGCTGCCGTCAGCACACAAGCATCACTCACCGAGGCTCAGGCGAAGGTCGAGTTCCTCTCTCGACAGCTTGACGGTGCCCAGCAGCAGTTGGATGCCTCAGAGGGGCTGGAAAGAGACTTCCAACGCCTTGGACGAGAGGCGGAGGAGATGCAACGAAAAGCTGACTACAGCTTAGAAGAGAAACAGGTAGGGGTGACTCCAATTGCCTTTCTGCTTTTTTATCAAGATCCCGCATGTGTTCTTCTCATCTATTTTACGCTCAATCGTTGACAGGCTCATCCGGCGAGGTATAATAGCACCTCTGACAGCTGCTCTGGAAAAAATGAGTGAACATTGAAATGCACCCGGGTTGTCCCGTCACGAAAATCGTTGTCCAAGTGCACAGTTCAGTAGCCTACATCCTGCTGTACTAGAACTGCACGTCAATGAGCCTTTTCGATAGCCCAGCGCTTTGCAGTACTCACTGACTGGTGGTTTTGCTTGTGCGCCACGTAAATTAAATGCGCAGCGTGAAGTGGAGGTGTACAGGATTCGCGTGGACGAAGGGGACGTTCTTTCGAGGAAGCTAATGGGAAGCCTGGCAGAAGTTGAAGGTCGCGCTCTCCAAGAAAAGGTACAGCCGTCAACTTTCCTCGGAACGATGACGAGGTTGAGGAAAACTGACCAAACAACCTTTACAACTAAATAGTGAACGTTGTTGGCTTGCAGCTGTGGACTGGTCGATCGTTTTCGGCTCTGCTCCAGATAACGCCAACCCTTTCGCAAGGCTCCTCTGTCTTTCTGATCTGACCTACTAGTCACCTTGAAAGCAAACGACTGTCTGCCAACTTCAACGTACTTGTACGAAACCCCCTCATCTGGTTGCGGGTGTTGGCCTTGTACGTTGTTTCCGGGCACCCCCCTCGTAGGGAGCGGCAGATCGCCTGATGGCGCGGGTGTCTTTTCTCGAAGCCCAGGTCCTAGAGGGAAGGGCAGTTTTGGCGTCTGCAGAGGCTGACAGGGATGGGATTCTGTCAGAGTTGGCAGTAGCCAGGGACACTGTCGGTCGTATGGAAGGGGCGAAGGCGGAGACCGCGGCAGCGATGGCGAGGGAAGAGACTCTTCGGATGGAAATTGCAGCTCAAAACAACGCTCTTAAGGTATGAACTGTACCATGGGTACACCACATCTTTAGCGCGTGAAAATGTAATGTATGCTTAATTCATTCCAATAACAGGCAACAACGTGTTCCAACATCTGTGCACAACGGTGAGTCTTGATAAATGTATTAATTACAACAGTGCATTGCCAGTGGGTTCAAAGCCTGGCGAGATATGCGGAGTTCCCTGCAGGTGAACTTGTGGGGCAGATGTATACTGCAACACTGACACCTGATGCCTTGGTGCGCCCCCCGCCACCATTTAATTTTTTACCATCCCAGAGACCGCGCTAGAGTGGGTACTGTTTAGCACTTAAACCCCCACGTATAGTTGCGCGGCTGGATTAACGGCATCATGCATGAGGTAACGCCACTGCGTGCGCAGTTTCAGCTTGATGATATGCACCATGAAGACATCCTGCAGTACCCGGTACGTGATGTTGCGCGGCTAACCTCAAATCCGTTAGCGATATTGGTGGGTTAGTGTACCAATATCCTAGCGGCGTACAATCCTTGACGGTAACGACGCTTGTGTCAGGCCATTGAGGCGAATTTGGAGCGAGAGCGACAAGCGTCAAGTGAAGCTAGGACAGATCTTCAGAAGCGCGCCGAAGGGGCCGAAGGACGAGCCGAGAATCTGCAGTGTTTCACGAAGGACTTGACACAGAAGCTTCGAGACATGGAACAACGTCTTCAGAAGGTACGGGCGGGAATGGCGATGACCGCGTGTGTACGTGAAACCAGGGGTACCATCAGATGGAATAACCGAGAGATATCGACCAGCGCCCAGTGGAAAATATGTCACGTCAACGTCTGACCCTGCACTAGATTTCTCACCACGCTTATTGAGGTGGTGGGATTGTTCTCTCCGAAGTACCTGGTATCATAGTCCTCAATGATGGTGACAACGAAGAGGCAGCGCATGTCTTCCTTTGTCGACTGCCTTTTTTTAGTCACTCTGGCGGCATTTGGCATTTGGCTTGTGTCACAGTATACACATACATTGAGATTATACGTCCATCACATCATTCGGTATTTCTATTTCGTAGTTTGTCACATATGGTGCCGTGCCGATACCCGTCTATACCAGGCGAGTATGCAGCCTTAGTCGACAGGCCACATATGGGGGGGGGGGCTCGTATCGCCCCTGCATTTATCAAAACACTCATCAATTGTTCATTTTTCAAGCATTAATATAAGGGACTTATTTCGCCGGCCAGTGACGGTGGATAGATGCTGGTGTTGGCGTTTGTCGTCAGCGAAGTCTCCACACTGCCACCCAGATACAGCGTCCATGCCTATCAATCGAGAGGGTGATCGTTTCGTCGGCTCGTTCCAAATTACTGATAGCTCGTACCATCGCCGGCTATCCCACCCAGCCTGAATACCTGTCCAATACACGCCATGCCCTCCACCGCCGGCTGTTAACATAAAACTAGGTAAAACCTCACCTGGGTGCGACACTCCAACTTCCGAGAAACATGAGCGCTACGTACTGACTTGGTGCTGTTCGAAGTTGTTGATTTCATCGCACCGTGCCTTCACCCTTTAACAATTGAAACAGGAGCTAGAAAAGTCCAAGGAGCGGGAAGCAGAAATGTGGGCACAACTGCAGCAGGTGCGATGTATAGACGGGCCTTGCTGACGTTGACAAGCATACGGTGTATTATGTGTGTCCCCCGAAGTTTCAGTTGGCTCCAGGGGAAAACGCCCTACACTGCATGCTTCGTGGTGGCGCACGGAGTCCTTCTAGGCTTGAGCTCTAGCGTAAAACGGATATTCACCAGTGCGACGAGTATCACATAAATAGATAGAGATAGACATATTAACAAGTAGGCTCCCCGAACCAGCTGCGTGTCAGAAGCTAAAGGTTTTGGCCCAGCATCAATTCAAACACGGTTGCGCCCTGCAACGGCATTTAACATCTACAGTAGTAATAGTATAAGCGAATATCTCCGGGGGGACGGCAGATTCCGATCCTTGGCCACGGCATTGTCGCGATAGCAACGGCACCAAGAAAATGGGGTTTACCGTAAGGAGGGGAAGAGACGATGACACGGGCTAACACAATATATTTTGGGCCATGAACCAATTCCTTCGATGGTCGTTAAATACTACAGTATCGCTGCTGAATGTTCGTCCTCCGTTGGCAACGGTGTGAGAAACCCCGACTACGGTAAATCACCACTTTAACATGGACGCGAAGTGTTCGCATACTTCTGTCGAGCGGTTTGCCGAAGGACTTTGTGCAAACACTCTGGAATACACAGAATCCTCACCGCACAGCAGGAGCATTCTTAATGTTGACATACAACGTACAACAAAGCACAGAGCTAGTAGTCAGCACTGACAGTTGAGCCACTTAGCATTGCGTATATCTAGTATTAGCTGCATCCTGAAATTAGCTTCGTGGTGTATCAATACGTTATACCAGGTAGTTTGTACCTCGCCTTGAACTGGAAGCCCCAATGCTTGACGACTTTGTGTTGTGTTATCGACGCGTTGCAGGTGTCCAGCAAATTCGCTGAGGCGTCCAGTAAGAAAGAGGACGGCGACAGTACGTTCGGCGAGAAAGTCGATTACCTGGAAGCGAAGCTAAGGAAAGCTGAGAATCAAACGCTGGCAGCACAGGTGAGCTAAAGTAAAAAAGACTCCCCACCGAAGGCATCAACATGGGCGTAGTATCTAAAAGCTACCTGGCTCACAGCCGAGGAATATGTTATCTGCGAGATAATGTGAAGCAAACATATGCTTGTGGGGGGGTAGGCATACTGCTAGTGGATATCTTCATTTATCGTGTTTCCGTGCGTCTGGGGTGCAGGCAGAAGCAGCATACCCTGGTAAGATCAAGTAGTTATCGTGTTCACCGAGTAGAGGTTTGACATTTGGCATGAAGCTTACCCTGTACGATCAGAGTGTAGGACAGGGGTGCTGACGTCTCGTGCTGTGCAGATTTCTCGTGCTCACTCGCTTTCTCAAAGGGCACAGGTCGGAAATGAATACCACGGTTAGGATGGAATGTCAAGCAACCACGCAACCCGTCTTGCCTCAAGCTGAGCTATCGCTGCCACCGCATGCAGGCGGAGTGTGCACGTGTGAAGGAGGATGCAGAGCGTGACGCCAACGCCAAGGAGAGAGAGGTGGAAACCCTTAAAGAACGACTTTCAAGGTGAATTAGGAATTGTGGCTGCTTTTGACAAAGGAAGAAGCTTGTCGCAAAGTGACCGAACGGCAGGTGCCCTCGAAGGGGGGCGTAATCGTGCCAGCTTGTGCCGGAGTCGTATCATGCTGCTGTCTTGAGAGGATCAGAGCGATACTTCTCGTTGATTTCATGGCACCAGGCTAGTTGCAGCTGTGCGGGATGTACTCCTTGGGCGTCTCGTATTTGAGACGCGATCTGGCGAACGTATACCGCAAAACGTGCCGACTGTGATGTACCTAGTTACGCCTTGCCAGACGATGGAGTGAGTCCACGGCAAGGCACGGTTGCACCATCATATGACAAAGTTATACGTGGTGCCTGCCGTGTTTGGTGTGGCATACCAGCGACGGTGTGCTGAACCCAAACTGCAGCGCAGTGCTCCGTGACGCTAAACGAGGATCTTGGTGTGCGGTTTCGCGAGCCTCAATCGGTACCAAATAACAAGAGTAGCATCAAACTCCACAACTGACTTGTTAAGTATCACTCTTCGAAACAATTTTCACGTGGCCAGGAAGAAGGACAAGTTTGCAGCCCAGAAGTTAGCGTTGGAAACGGAGATGAAGGCACTGGCCGACAGACTGTCGGAGGCTCGAGTCGTGGAGGAGGGCATTAGGTGAAAGCATGTCACCACGAGTAAGTATCGTGGCGGTCGCAGCTGTTCAAACATTGAGTGCTTCGGGTGGTATGGACACAGTTGGTGTCAATGCTGCGTGAGTTTAAAGTTGCTACGACGCACCCCTTTTAAAATGAGTTTTTTCGTAATATGCGGCAGGACTCGATGCACAGAGGTGGTGGGGAGGAACGAAGACACTCGCGCCGAGCTTGCGCGTCTCCAGGACGCGAAAAATGTTGCCGATCAGGAGGTGAACCATCGTGGCAATACAATTGATTCAAAGAGCGCCGTCCCGGTCGGTGACTTTCCCCGAAGTTGTGTGTCGTCTTATCGCGCCCCCATACGTAGAGCGTCGGAAGTTCGTAAACACGTTTTGCCTTCGCACAGACTTTTCCCGCTTATCAGGTCATGGTTCCCAGAGGATCAGCAGTAAGCAGCTGAAAACCGGCATATGAAACATATTTGGTATGTGCGGATATCTTGAACGGCAGTTATTGTCCTATACATACTAATATGAAATGCTTTCCTCTTGGTAGGCGGCGGGGGCGCGCGCGGAGGCCGCTGGGCTAAAGAGCCAGCTTGACGACGAACGTACCAGACTCCAGCATGATATCGAGAGACTGAACGAGGATGCGATGGTAGCGCGGCAAGCGTTTCAGACCGAGACTGCTAAGGTAGGCGGCGACGGGACGTGTACTCATGTCGTGCATGACTGGCATATTACAATATTGTAGACCCTCGCATCCCTACAATGGCGGGACGGAACACGTCGGGTTTTCACCGACCAGTACGCAGGCCTGGGGGGATCATTTGCGCCGTTGTTCTGTATTCGCGATTGTGTTCATGCAGCTTAAGGACACCCTGTTCTTGTCTTTCATACGCATAATTTTTTGTTTGCTTTTCGGGTCAAATTGAACAGGCGTGAATTGCGTCGGATTGGTGCGCCAGTGCTGTATAGCTTCTTGAGATTCTAGTGAAAGTCGATAGTATGGCCTCTCCGTGCCTCCAGTTGACGTAAAGACACGATGGCACGAGAAAGTTTTATCATATTACTCGAACGTTAACGATGCGTTGACTCTGCAGTGCTTTAATTCCCACCCCTTCTGCGTCCGTTTGACCGACCTCCACTTGAATAAAGAGCGAAGTCGAGAGGTGGGCAGCGGAGGATAGCAAGGGCAAAGCCGAGGCGAAATGCAAAGTTTTGGAGGGCACCGCGGATCGACTCGAGGGAGATCTCGCCAGATTAACCGTCCAGGTGAAGAAATAGCTCTCCTATTAGAACGTACCTTTAGGATGGCATACCCTGTTCCCTAAAAATAACAAATTACTCGTTCGAGCATGCACGACGGCAACGGCGTTTGAACAAAGTAGCCGACACCTGGTACAATCAAAACCCCTCACAACCTCGCTCCCTGGTTTTAGTACATCAACTTCGAGCCTCAAACCTAACTCACGGTGCCTGCTTGACTGTCTGAGAGCCACGGGATCCCTTCACTCTTGCCTGGTGCATGCCGGTTCTTCGAGGGAACCGCTAGGTAGATGGCATCATGAGGGCACAAGCATGTCTGACTGGCGGGTTAACGCAGGGGAACAATGAAGACACAATTCCCAGCGCCCTTTGCTGGTACTTGGTCCTACTCAAAACCTCTTAACAACCCCGCTCCCTGTTTTCAGTACATCAGCTTTAAGCCTCTTGTAAGGACTCACGGTGCCTATTTGAGTGTCTGAAAGCCACGGGACCCCCTGGTGTATGCCAGTTCTTCGAGATAACCGCTAGGTAGATGGGGTCGTGAGGGTGCAAGCATGCCTGACTGGCAGGTTAACGCAGGGGAATAATGAAGCACAATACTATCAACGCCCTTAGATGTGTTCGTGCATTCCTTTACACACTGGACGCTTTATTTAATTGTGCTATACCAGTACATAGTAGACCGCTTCGGTAGTTGCATGGAGCACATGCCAATTCAGTCGGGAAAGCACACGTTAGTCGGGGGACTACAGAAAAAACTTCGTGCACTCCACAAACACGCATGCAATTCTTAAAGCCTCCCGATATGACAATTAACTCCATATTTAACGTAAACATCCAGTACGCATACGGTTGTGCTGTATGTTATCCTTTGTATGCAGGTGGCGGCTGGGAGTATTGATCGGGATGCTGGGGGTATGAGGGATTCACAGGAAGTCACAGCGTTGAAGTTCAAGGCTGTAGAAAGCCAGGCAAGTTTTGTGAAGCGTTGGACATCGCTGCAAGAGTTTATCTATGCTTGTCATTCGAACATGCACCACTTTGTCGTACGCTTTGGCGTTGCTCACAGGCTCGATCGCGATGTGAAAAGCCCTTCATTTTCCACGTGTGGCAGTAGGTCTCGCACGTGCACTTGCACATCATTGAGCGTCGAACCACGATTCGACCTGTGCCTTGGATCTTGGACCCACGCCGCACACTCGCGTTTCGAATTCTTGTTAGATTATGGTTATCGCAATCGCGAACGAGCCATTTCTGGTGTCAATACTGAGATGCAAGTAAGAGAAGAACATACCTGAAACCGTTTTTTCCGCGAACGCATGCTTCTTGCGTCGGACGCTCAAGCCTCTCCAGGTATTGCCTTTTACGACCGCATGGCCCAGTTTGTCAGCAAAAGTAATCATCGCGACGTCGTCTATCGATACTGAAAAATGGAGCATCCCCTGTGCACTTCTAACTTGCAGGGGGAGATCCAGCAGCTTTCGTCCAAGTTGGCGACCTTAAAGGCAGAGAAGAACGCGTTGGAGGAACAAATTCTCGAGGCGAATGTAAGGATAGTCTCACAGACTACAATGACTTCCCCCCACCTTCTCTTTCCACACGGGAGTTAGCCAGGAGCTACCTTAAAGCAACTTAACGAGATTTATTCTGCGACAGAGAAGCAAGCTTCCATTTGGGGTGAAACACTATATTGCACGCAATGATTGGTGCAAGAGAGACGCGCGGTGTAGGGAATGATATAACATCCCTCTGTTTTCAGCACGTGCGATATGGTTCCCACCAAAACTGTTGTATTATATATGTAATAGGCATTTCGATGCAAGCGCTGTCGGCAATCGGGGATAATCAGGGTGGTGGAATCAACAAGCCCGCCTCCGCCAACACCGTCACCGTTTGTCAGGCACGATACTCGCAGCTCGAAGCTGCCTCGAGCCAGTCAAGACTTCGCTACGATCGCATCCAGGTAATACGCCGCCTGCTATGCATTCTTCTGGTTTTATCAACCGGTATATGGGTGAAATGCTCAATACATTACACGGGATTGTGTAACAGATCCCACACGCAGTGTAATAGGGGGACTGTGTAGAGCGCTGCCTTTGAGGGTTTGTGTTGGATATGCCGCACACTGAGTAACATGTGATGGTATGAGACGGTGGATACCCACCGGTGACGTTTTCCTCACATTGACCTGGCCTGCATACTACATTGTGTGGGCAGCGAGGTTTATTGATGCTTCGCCACTGGATCATCGCGAGACAGTATATGCACGACCAGCAGCGAGCGTAGCAGTAGTAGTATTAAGAGTGTTTCGAGACCACTCTGGATGCTTCAGTCCGGCCTTTCGTTCGTACTTTGCCGTGTCCAGGAGGAAAACGAAGGCAACAAGCGTCTGGTTAATGCTGCTAGAGACGAAGCGGAAGGATGGAAAAATAGGTTCGAAGCTGAAAGGGCTCTGAGGCGAGCATTGAACGCCAAGGTGTTGGAAATGCAGGTACATCTATACAGGAGCTTTGTCGGGTAGTGTCATGCTGCATCCTCTGTGTTCCGGGTTGTTGTCTTGCTTTTCTGTTCGGTTGTTCTCGAAAACACCACGATATTCCAGGTTTGACACCTACTCTCCAGTCCCGCGTGTCCCCCACGAAACGCTGGAACTGTGTCCGGGAAGTGGAACTTAGCGCCATGAGTCTTCGTGAACCACCGACATCGCCTGCTGCACGTCATGGCGAGTTGGACATTGGATGGGTGCGTACACGAGTCGTGTTTACTTGGTGCAATGTTGTCCATATGTTCACGCCGGGCTCATGTGAATGGAGGATGCCGTTTATTGGGCTACGATATCCTAAGGCATGCGCTCTTTCCCACCCGTTTCGTCACGAACGATGACAGGGGAGGATACGAGTTCTGTGTCGGTTGCGGCCGCTACAACAGGCGGAGGTGAGCGGTAATACGCGGAAAGCTATGCAGTTCGGGACTCAAGGGAACGTTGCATATATCTCCTAACTATGGGAGAACACATGTGTTATGAAAGCCCTTCGGGCCGTCTGCCATCTGTGGGTGCGGACAATCACGTGCTAATTATTTTGGGATATAGCGCTCATATAATACTCAGAACAGAGCCAGAAATAGGGACTGCACTCATGTCATGCACAGCCGTGGTCGTGAGATCATAGACCCACGCGTCCTTAAAATACCGGAACGGAGCACGTTTGGTTTTCACCGACCAGACAGACATTGATTTCACCAAGCGCGAGGCACCGTGAAGTGTTCGGCGAGTCGCATGAAGGGTGAGTTGCGCCCTACTCCTACTAAGAACTGCTTGTGAGACGGACACGAATGACAGCTTCGAATCAATTGATTTATTTCCTGGTTTGGCCACTTCCAGACACAGCAATGGGTATGCTATGTAGCTGCCTCGTGGGTGCAATACCCTATACCAGGTACACACTATGTTGATACGATAGTTGCCCTTGTGCAAGTCAGAAGTAGGGTGTTGGTTTGTGTAAATAGTTTGGTCTGCACGACCCTTATCGCGTAGCACTATCCACCCGTAAGTGGACCGATCACACACTGCACGCACTGAAAGTTCGTTTAGCGTGCGTAAGCCGTTTGTCACCATCACGACCAGCTCTTTTTGGTGACTTGTCTTCAAACATCTCATAGCTCTGTCATCGACACCGCAGACAGCAGCCACGAAGGGTCATTTTTATTTCAGCATGGTTACCAGCAGACGGCCAGTTTTCCACCGCGGTCACGCTCAACCCACTAGACCATACCCAATCATTGATCCCGGCTTACTTCACTGTTCATGTTCTCCGCGTGACTCTCCCTTGTCTGTGAAGATTACTGCGATCGACAGAGATAACGAGTACGAGGATCCCATGGCCAACATAACTTATCCCGATGTGGATAGGCTGACATTCTGGGGGGTGCCGTATCAGTTTGACTACGTCTTCGGACCGGGCACAGAACAGACGCAGGTGAAATCGACTAAACCAACTCCACAATTAGCCGATGGGCGCAATGCTGCCATGCCGGTGGTGCATATCACATAGAGGACACGCTCTAGGCAGCAGATTGCCGGCATATTTACTGTAGTTGCCAAGATTGTTTTTTTTAGCTTCAACAATGCTTTCTTCTTTGCAGTATTGTATCAACAGTTATAAACAATTCATTGGCAAGGAGCCCGATCAAGCCATGCGGTGACAGGATAATTGAACAGTTTTTCTCTCAACGGCGGTGACGGACAGGTGTTCGATGAGGTTCAACCGATTGTGGCTTCTGCCTTAGAAGGGTACAGGGTGTGCGTGTTTGCCTACGGCCAGACTGGCTCGGGGAAAACCTACACGATGGAAGGACCAAAGACCGACAGGTATGCGATTATCAAATATCGAAATATCAATATCTACAACCGTTAATATATCTCCTGTTCGATTCCCTTTCTGGCGTGTATGTCTATCGACTATCACCGGAATCAACCAGAGGCCATTTTCCCTCTATACCGATCCCATCTACCACCAAGGGGTGTGAATTTTCGAGCCTTGGCTGAGCTCTTCGCGCTATCATCGCAAGACGAGGGCAAGAAGTTCCAGTTTCGAGTCAGCATGCTCGAGGTAAGGAACACCTCGCTTGAGAAAGAACAAACTAGTGCCTTTGGGGTGTACGCTGGTTGTCTGTCATTGAGTACGTAAAGTATTTTTTACACCAGGAAACGCTACAGTAACGATACCTCCTTCGATGGCAGCGGTGTTACACAGTAGGCCTGTACGGTCGATACGATCCCTGAACGAGCATGATACGCGTTAAACGCAAGTGAGGATTCACATTGGGGTTGTAGCGCTTGGTGGAAGATGCGTCATCAACGCCAAGCGATACAAATGTGTGGGGCAAGAAAGGGAAAACAAGGTCGCCCTGTATTACGCCAGTGGGGTCCGAAGTCGCTGATATGCACGCTGGACCTACCCAATATCACAGGTATACAACGAGTCTATCAAAGACCTATTCGTCGAGCCAGGCCGTCCAACAACATCTGCGAATAAACACGACATACGCTTGGATAAGAGGGGCAAGGTGTACGTCGAAGGGCTAGTTGAGTGTGTGGTAAGTGCTAAATCGATCCTAGCGAGCGCTACCCGTCTCGTAGTAGCATCTTGTGCCAGCGAGTGAGATACTTATGGAAACCTGTGCCGAAGAAGCCTGCCTATAGCCACTTTGCCAACTTTAGGTGCTTTGGCACAGACCTTACCGAATTCGTTAGCTTGGTAGCCAAGAGTCGTTGCAAAGCAGGTGTCAATATAATGAGCACCATTCAGGGCGACTCTTTCTTGAACGCTCCTGTGCTGTGGTGTCGGAGCATTACTTCCGTGACCGATCGTGCGCGTTCTTGTGCACAATATTGCATGATACCTCGTGGTACGCAGTTCTGAGCAGTGCGGGTAGCCCCTTTTTTTGTGCGCCCCGCCTTGAGCGAACAATAGTCGTCGCGTGCTCCTGTGCTGTATTTATAGTGTGTCGCAGGGTCCTACGGATGACTGCGTACACGTAAAGTACACCACGAAAGCAGAGGGT
>JBBMHQ010108190.1:0-37211 GCA_037834295.1 Postelsia palmaeformis
AGTCTCACCGTCCCGCGGAGCACCGTGCTCTTACTGAAGCTGACCCGGACGCGAATGCTCACTTCCGATGCTGGCGGCTGCTGCGGCTGCCGGCCTTTTCTCCAGCCAATATTGATGCTGCTGCCTTGCACCGATCGGACCGTCCACTCGGTTTGCACTGCAAAAAAAAAGTAGAGCGAAATTACTATCAGCTATATGTTAGGTTTGCACCATAACCACCGAGCTATAAGTCAGCGCTGTATCCATATCTAACAAGATAACAGGTACCACAGCAAATATACAGGAATATTGATGTATTTCTGCCGCGTAAACGAGCGGAAGAGACCGAACAGAGCACGGAGACAAAACGCGAACAAAAATGTAAAATGCTTGCCAGTACCAGGTGCATGAGAGGTACCAGCACATACCAGATGGCGTTTTCGCCAAAAAACATCAAGTGTTTTTTTCCCTTTCGGGGGAGGGGGGTCCGGGGCTCGTTTGTCTCATTATCCTGTAGTCACCCGTCCTGCCCTATCCCATGCCACGACAACATTATCACGTGACACCAGCTGCAACGCATACACTTCACCCGTCCCTCGCACACAGCAGCTCCCTTGCTCCGGCCGCACCTGTGAAACAGGCAGCCTTCGGGATGCCTTCGAAGCGCAGCTCTTCCCGAAGGTCCAGCACACCCCTCTCGGGGTCCAAGGTATACTCCTGCTTCCTGAACGTCTTGGCGTGGCTCGGCATGCCCGGGAACTTGGCCTTCACCGGGTGGAGGTACTCCATCATCCTCGTTCTCTCTGTTGCACGCCCACTGCTACCGCTGCCATTGCTGCTGCTGCTGCTGCTGCGGCTGCTACTGCTGCTGCTACTGCTGCCGCTGCTGCCGCTGCTGCCGCCGCCCTTCCTCCACCCTCCGCCACCCCCCCAACCCCCACCCCCACCCTCGCTGCTGCTGCCGCTACCGCCACCGCTGGTGGTGGTGGTGGTGGTGGTGCTTGACCATGGCCCGACCTGATAGTCCTTGTCCTTGTTTTGTTCGAAGCTGGAGGTGTCGTGCAAGGAAGGGCGAGGCAAGGGGGTACTCATTTGTTGCTTGCCTTGGACATTTGACCATTGACCACGCATCTCTTTCGGGACGGAGCACCGTTCCTACTCCTAGTAGAGACACCTCCAACACTTGGGCGCCCCTTACGTTGCCTCGTCTTTTCCATGGACGGACGTATTCCACACAAAATTGTTTTTCCCTACCATTCCCCCTTCCTGTTATGCCTTTTGCGGCGACCATCTATCTCCCAGGAGAGCGATCGTTTCCCTGCTGATATCTAGCGTGCCGAACCTCTCCGTATTCGTCTATTTCCCTCATTCATTTCCTTTTCCAACAAACCGTGTTCCTCCTCGCACCTCACAATTTTCCACAAAGTGAGTGAGAATAATCTCTTTTGCTCTGCCACAAGGGTACACAGGAATAATTGGTGCATTTTTTCCCCTCCTCCTCCCGACCTCTGTGATGTGCCCTCTTTTTCTTTTTTGGCAGGTCCTCCAGGTCCCCTTCGCCAAAACGCCCTTTTGGGACTCTAGTCCCGTTTTGAGGAAAATCCAGTCAAATTTCGAGTAGTTTATCCCCAAAACGGGGCTGCAGTCATAGGAGGGTTAAACGTTCTCGTATTGTCCATTGGGCCGTGTTAACCCCTTTAGAACCGCAGTCCCGTTTTGGGGACCATCCGGGACAAAGTACTTGCAATTTTGACTGGTCCGTCCCCAAAACGGGACTGGGGTTCTAAAAGGGTTAAGGGCCCATCTTAACGGGGAACTTTAGTTGGAAATAAACTTTTAATTTCAATGAATTTCATTTGAATTTCGAAATAAAACCTGTGTTGGGTCCTGTGAGGGAACGGCGTACTAGTTGTCAATAAAAGACAAATCGGAATACAAGTTTATTTCCGACTCAAGTTCCCCGTTAAGCGCTCGAACAGGAACAATCGGGCGGCTCAGTACGGTCTATTGCTTCTATCAGTCGCGCCATGCTCGACTCAGAGAGTCACTGGACCCCGTTGGACCTTGAAGCTGGCAGCATCGTCTGGGCCATCGAACGTCTCCGGGGCTACCTATAGGGGACAAAGTTTCGCATATTTTCGGACCACAAAGCATTGGAGAGCATCGGAAAAGTAGGGGGCCACAACGCGCGAGTCCAGCGGTGGCTCGAGTTCCTCACCGCGTTCGACTACACCCTCGAGTACCGCAAGGGCAGCGCCAACGGAAACGCTGATTTTCTCTCCCGCTTGCCGAAGCCCGCCACAAAACACGACCGCAGTGGGTCTAGCAGCCTCACCCCCGTCGAGGACGGGAGAATCTTCCTCATCCGAGCCTGCGGGCTTCGCACTCGCTCTTCCCCGACCCCGGTATAGATTTGGTGGGCTGGTGCCCCGCACCGAAAGTGCCGTCTTGGGTGGGCTACCTTCACCTCTTTGGATTATCGCGATTCTGGTACACACGGGCCACGTACGAGGATTGACGACCTCTCTGTTCCTTCGGGGAGATTCGTCGCTCGTGTATCTGCTTCCGTCGCCCCCGTCGATCGCCGTCCTGGCTTGAGGGTTTTTTCACCCGCCGCCAACACCGCTTTCGCTTCCGCTTTTGTCGTACCCTCCGGGGGCGACCAAGGCTCTGCAGAATCTCCTGCTGCAGCGACAATTGTCACCCAGCACGCTCCTCCCCCGACGAGCACTTTGCAGGGAGGAGATTCCGCCGTGAGCACTGCTCCGGCTGAGTCTGCCCCTTCAGGCCAGGGCAATGCTGCTCCGGCCGCGTCTGCCCCTCTAGGCCAGGGCAATGCAGAAGCCCCCGCTGCGGCGACAAAAGTCGCCCAGCACGCTCCACCCCCAACGAGCACTTCACAGGGAGAAGATTCCGCCGTGAGCACCGCTCCGGCCGCGTCTGCCTCTCTAGGCCAGGGCAATACAGAAGCCCCCAATGCAGCGACGATTATCGCCCAGCGCGCTCCTCCCCCGACGAGCGTTTTTCAGGGAGAAGATTCCGCTGTGATCACTAATCCGGCCGCGTCTACCCCATCGACGCCTGGCACCCCGGCGCCTCCAAGCGTTCAGCCGTCTTCCGGAAGCATCTCCTCTCGGACGCGCCGACGAATAGCCGCCGCTGCTGGCCCCGCGTCGCCTACTGTTGATTCTGGCTTCGGGCCCGGCGGGGCCCCTAGACCATCAGCCCGGCGTGCTATCCGCTGCGAGTTCCCAGCCGCGACTGCCGCGACTGCCCGCGCCAGTCGTTTTGGCCCCGGTTCCTGAGGCGTCGTTGGTCCCGACAGTACCAATCCCGTCCAAACGCGACCGCGCCGAGCCCGTGGGAACTCCTCTTTTACGGCTTCCGATACCACCTGACGCACCGCCCGTCCCCACGACTGACTTGGACGCCCTCGGCGCAGCTGCCGGATTTTAGTTCGGTGATTATATAGCGCGCTATTCGCACGCCGACTGGGAATCGGGAATAAGTGGCCGAGCCCGTGTGCAACGCCACCATGCGCTACATAGCCCTTGGCCGGCCGGAAGTGTTGCCGAACGACTTTTTTTTCGTGTTTCCCTTTCCACCAGCGCCCTCCCTTTTCGGAGGTCCAGGAGCTGGCTCACAAAGGCCGCTTGCACACCACCTACGCGGTCACCATTCTTCTCGTTCGACAGCCGTCCCCCCCCCTTGCGTCAGACACGCAACGCCCGGTGGGTCGTACGGCCTGTTTACTGAACGACGAGCCTATTCGCACAGATGTGCCGCTGCTCATGCACCCCTGGGTCATGCGAGCTTGTTATTCCACGGCTTCCTGCCACCTAAGAACCGCGCGCACCCTTCATATGCTTGAACGTTTCTACTGGTGGATCGGTATGAGCATCTGCACCCGGTGGTGGTGACGCAACTGCTTGAAGTGCCAAGCGCGGAAAACGTCGCCGCAGACGGTCCTGTGGCTCACCATCACTTTGCCCTTGCCAGAAGGGCCCGGCATCGTCGTCAGCATCGACTATTTCGGCCCTCTCCCTGTGACGCCTCGAGGAAATACCTACATCTTGCTTTTCACTAATCATTTCAGCCGCCGAGCCGACATATACGCCGTCACAGCCGCATTCTCATCAACCGGTGTATCCCTCTCTGGAGGTGCCCGCGCAGCATCCTCTCGGATACTGGCCTCCAGTCCTGCACCAAGCTTTCGAACGCCGTTTATCGGTTTCTCGGGGTTCGAAAAGTTGCTACCAGCTCCTACCACACGAACGGCAACGGGGGGGTGGAACGTGTGAACCACACGATGGCCCAAATGCTGGCTATGGTCGTCAACGAGCTCCGAAACAACTGGCATTAACAGCTCTCTCATGCCGAATTTGCGTACAACAATTCGGTCAGTGCCGCCACGGGTTTGGCTCCCAGCAAGGTCCATATGGGTCGGCCGCCTCGCCTCCCCCTTACGATTTTCGGGCGTTCATGAGTCGCCGGCCACCAAAGCTTGGCCCGCGACCACCTCACCTATTGCGACTTGGCGATGGACCGCCAGCAACGCGCGTACGGTATCGTTCGCGAACACCACGCCCTCACTTTTGCTCGCGTGAACCGCCGCAACTCCGCCCTCACCGACGCCCTGCGCCCGGTCCCTAGATTTGAAGTTTGCGGCTAGGCGTGGGTATACAATACGGCGGCCACTATCCGCCAGGGGGTGAAGCCCGACACTGACGCCGAGGTCCTCAGGGCCTAACTTTCATTCAACTGAGCAGGCTCCTACAACGTTCTCGCAGTTGGCCTGCTCCTCCGCGGACACCCCGGACGGATCTCCTCTTGGGGCAAAGCTCCTGTATTCGGATCTTCCTTCCAATATGTCCGGCGCTGATGCTCATCGGCGTCTTTCAGTTCAACGCTGCAACCCTGTGCTAACCCCCACGACCGTGGCGACATGCCGAAGTATTTGCCAGCGGGGTCGACGCAGTACGTGCTCAACCATTTCTCCAAGAAATCTCCCCCGTACCACGTCACCCAGGACGACGTCTCGACACCTCTACACCGACTCGAAGTGGAAAAGATTACCGGACACCGATCGGTTCGAGGTCAAGGTGGCGTCATTGCGGCAATGTACGAGACGCACTGGACAGGACTATTCCGTCCGTCCTGGAAACGGGAAATGGACCTTCAGCTCTCTCGCCACGCAATTTTGCGTGACTGGGCCGGCACCCCGAACCAGCACCGCCAAACAAACCGCCTGTATCGCCGAATGAGAATCGGCGCGGCACAACGGGAGCTCTCTCGGAGTAACGGCGAGCGGTTCCTGGCACCCTGTTATGGCTTCGTATCGCACGCCGACTGGCTTCGCCGGTACTGCAACACCGTGCTCCCCAACGGGGCCCATTTTGGTACAAGAGCGACGACGGTGTGTGGTGGCTCGGAAAAATCAGCGCGACTACGCTCACGGATGGAGTATATTTGCTTCGATTTTTGGACGGCCCGGGACCGGTCAAGCTTCCTCTTTCTCCGGCGCGCTACACGACTTCGACGAGAGCTGTACGAGTATCTTGTCTGCAAATTCACTCGGCTAGCGCGTTTGCACGGGGGGTTCAGCGTAACGTAGACTAATCTCGAGGCGCCGCCGTGAATAGCTGATTTTCGGTTCCCGGCTGCGCTCGATTCTTTTTCTCGACTTTTTTCTGGATGTTGGACGGTCGTTTTTTGTTATTGTTTTACTAGTTAACGTCTTCCGGGTTTTCGGGTCAGGGTTTATTCCGGCAGATGTGTTCCCGTGTGGGTTGGTTGGTTCTTCGGTTGTGCTTTTTTTGTTGTGCCTGGTTGGGGTTTTCGCATATATTGTCCTGCTTACCTCCCCCCGCTCAGTGCCGGGGCTGGTGTGGGTAATCGAGCTACTCATTTGTGGCACAGGACACGTTTCCCGAGTTGTAGGCTGGGTTTTCGGGGAGTTTGACATTTTCTGTGTTATTTTTCTTGTTTTCTCGGGGGTTTTTTCACGTTTCACTTTTTCATGCTTCTTCCTCGCCCCCCCCGTCGCGGGTGACATTTCGATGGTTTTTCGTTGACGATTTATTCCTGCCCCTTCAGGCTACATCTCCTTTTTTCCGCGTACCTTGCCGGTTTCGTTGTCTTGCCGTTCAGTGGTGTGGGAGTGGGTTTTGAGGAGCCGCATCTTCGACTCATGTTCCTATTTGTGGAATCGGGGTTGCCATAAATTTCCCATCATTCTTCATATACGGCTCATTAGAGTGGGCTAGTGTTGTGATACTGCTGCGGATGAGGCTGAAAACCTGGTAATTACGTGGGTTCGGGCACTGGGATCGTATTTCTACTTGGAAGGTGTATCTTAGGTGGAAAACCAGGGTTTTCCAGAAAGCCACGAGCGTGGTCTCAGTCTCCGTCGTGCACGAAACGAATAAAGCTGTTATCCTATCTTTAAGCAAGCAACACATGTGAGTACCAACGAGTACCGGCTTCATAGGCAAACCTGCACAGGGAAACAAAGTGTCCCGCTGTCCCCATGATCATCACAACAGTGCGATACTCAAAGCTCACAGCTGTACTCCGAGCACGCTCAACGTATCCGGGTGATTGAAAGATGCACACGCGTGTTGTACGATAGATGATCATGGAGTAGTAACCAGATTTGCTACCAGGACGTCTGGTTGCACGGCCAGGCCCGCAAAGTGTGGTATTTTTAAAACATGAAGCTAGGACCTAAGCATTGCGCATTAAATATAATGTTTTTCATAAACATGAAGCCAGGCTGTACCAGGCCTCCAACAAAACTCACAGAAGAATCGGTCGAAATCCTTACTATGATAGTACCTGATGATGATCATTTGATATTCTACCACCATGCGTGCCTGCGTATTGACCTCTACCGACCTGCGCCATCACACCAAAGGGATAGTGATGCCTGTTTCATGTCTCTTTCGCTCGTCACAATGTCCATCTTGTCCCAGACCAACGAGGCAAACAATTCGGACTGTGTGGGAAACGGGAGCGGTGACAAGATGGAATGGGCGAGATATCTTCATTTCTGGGGTCGACACGTTTTCAGGTAGGCGGTGGATCTCTACCGTCAGGATGTTGGACCGTCTTTCACTTGCGTATCACAACGACGGCTGTACACACCTGCCTGTGGGGAGCCTTGTTTCAATATCCGAACGAAATTCGAGGCGTTTCAGAGAAAGAGGACGCCGGAGGGGGTAAGGTGCGAGAAAAGACGGTTTGCACTGCGCTTTCGGGGTTGCAAAACTATTATTAGCCTGTACCGCTTACTCTGGTTCACTGCGTGCTCCACTCGCGGATCGTCACCTACAGATGTAATCGTGTCTGAACGAGGTGTACCTCAACGCTAGTTGTAATCACACTACTTTGATATAATTGGCCAAACTTGTTCTGTCGTGAGTACCAGCCGATATAATGTCATACCTCGAGAATCATACGCGAAATATGTGCGAGCGACAAAGCGAAAGTGGAGCTTATGTTGGTGGGCGATAGCATGCGGTTAGGATAACAGCGTCCCCCCGTCACCTTGTGACAGTTTTGCAGTGCCTTGTACCAGGTACGTGTCATGGTGTTTTTATTCCATCGTGTATTTGTCGCTCTTCGCGTCTGATGCAATTCAACCTCAACTGCACAGTGAACGGCGATGGTCGAATAGGGCGGCATGACAGCGCCTGGGATCAAACATGGGACGAAGTAAAGGAGCAAGTCGAATGAGACAGATGGAGAGGGTCCAACACTGCAGCAGTGCCTGAGATCAGGCCATGGGAAGGAAGTGCGAGATAACGCAACAGTCAGAGTCGGAGGGACACGACAAGAGCATCTGCGATCAGATATGAAGTGGTCAATCCTCAACGTCCTTTTCATGAACCTTAGAGCAGTAAGCGCTCGGTAATGTCCATGACGCAGAATCGAGCCGCGCGAGCGTAAGCGTTGGACGGTCTGTCCGCCAACTTCTAGCTGTTGAGAAGCACGGGGTGCCGAATGTCCCCGTGAGGCAGAGGGAACGGTGCCACGCAGCCAGTATGAGGCTCTTCGCCGCGTGGTAAAGCGCCTCTACACAGTAACCTGTTCAGGCGTTACATTTTACTTGGTTACACGGGTTTCTGCGATTTTAATGACACGCAGCAGGTGCAGGACTGCGGCGGCCGAGGTACGCCATAGTGACAGGTTGAAGCGGACCCCAAATAAATTCACCAGAAAGAAAACGTGCGACACGATGCGTGGAATATGTCAAATTCGTAGCCCGTACACGCACTCACATACTCCTATACAAAACGTTTCATCTTGATACCTGACACATGGGGCCCATTCAACGGACCTCTACTGTGGACGCCGGCAAATGCGACAGTTATGCGCCGTCATTTTCCTGGAGAGGCTTATTGAGCGGCTTCAAACTTCATGTATACCGATCAATATACCAACAATACTATCACTGGGGTTCGCGTGGGCCTCGTCTGCACAGCCCAAAGCTGCACCATGCGTAGACTTGAGCTTTACAACTTTCAGATCGTCACGAGATTTTACCCTCTGCCTCTCCCGCCCGCTTTGACGTTCCACCCGCCGTACTACTGCCGCCTCCACCCCCCCCTTTCTTGCCAGAGAAAGCAAGCCTTTTTATTCCCTGGGGAAGCCCGATGGACAGAAGAGATTTTCCTGTGGTGCCACCTGTCGATGCGCTGATCCCACTAGCGCCCCCGCCTCCAGCCCCGCCCGATCCGCCTCCCAACTGCCGCCCGAACAGAAGCAACTTGGCATCATGTTCATCCGCCCGCGAGCGTGCTGCGACCCCACTGTCGCCCGGGCCACCAGGACTCGTACCCGCAACCATTCCAGCCAGCTCAGCGTCAGCAAAGGCTTGAGCGCTGGCAGCTTCCGCTGCGGCTGCCGCGGCGGCCGCGGCCGGGCCTATCGTAACCGGAGAGTCGTCGACCTCGTCCTGCGAGTAACTGTCGGAATCGAAAATATCGCGTTGGCTCGGTGCCATTGTGTCGGTCTGAGGTGAGGGAAATCCCGGCGATGTCACTTGGCGTCTCGACGAGCCCCACCCGACCCTCCTCCTCGCGCCCCCACCCGGTGTACTTGCTGCACTCCCTCCATCCCCCCTATTACCCTCCCCCTCTGGCGGTCCCCGCGCTTCCCATTTACTCCGGGGCGTCTGGCGCACGACGGGGGACACCGAGCGCGACACTGCGTGGAGAGTGTCCACCAGGAACTCGGAGGTGAACGGCCGTCCGAAGTTCTTTCCTAGCGATGCGGGGATCATGCTTCCTTTTGCACCGCTAGTTTTACCGCTGGCGGCGTCGTTACGATCACGGCGTCTGCCACCACCGGCCAAGCCGGCAGATGACGTCGTAGCAGATGCCGAGGACGAGGGGTTCGCGGATACGCCCGATTTTGGCGCGACACGTGTGTTGAGGAAGTTCCCGAGATTATTGAAGTTGCGGCTAACCTAAAAGCAGGGCATTGAAGGGAAAACAAGAGCCGCAGCGGATCCGTTGGCGGGGTGGGGCCAGGGGTAGGAGGCAGAGGATTTCACAGGCGTGAGAACGACACTCCTGATTCCGCACAACAGTTTATTTGGAACAGCCTAGGCGCATGAACGCCATGTACTGCGTATGCAAAATTCGTGCATGTGGTACTCGTTTGCTCATCACGGGCGCGTTGACGGTTCTTCGCTGAGGACAATGTCACATCATGCCCGCCACAGAATCATATCATCGACTGATTTCGTGATAACGTGAAGAACGTACCGGTACGATTTATGGTGAGGGGAGTGACGACATAACCAGAGAACGTATGCGCCAGATATTGAAAGCGCAACCTCACGCGGTGTTCGGAAGGCCACGACGGTCCGCTAACGTCGGACGACTCTAGTGTTTACGCTGTTAAATCTGCAAACACGTCGGCGCTGCCACTCCCAAGCTCCAATCTGATACGATACGCATCGACACGTACCTCAATGCGCACTCGACGCACTATGGGAAGGCCACGCGTGCGCGAAAACATACACAGTAGACGTGCATTCGAATGCTTACACCACGGAGTGTACATACGGCAGTGGCCTATTCCAACCTACAAGCGTTACCGCACCACCCGCCATGATGCGTCCCACAACCACAGAACGTGTGGGAACATTCTAAACTGGTAACCGTCGCAGTACAAGGTCGGTGGTTATCGTGCACAGCGTCACAATGACCAACCTGTGAGAGGATGTCAAGGATTACATCCCTTCTTATCCTTAGCAGAAGCTTCCGGGGGGTCCAAGTTTTGTTGGTGTAGACCATGGGATGTAATTTGAGGTGTACGTTGTCCACGTCCTCGAGCTCCATGTAACGGTCTCCCATGTAAGTCAAGAAGATGTTCACCTGGCTCGAAGCAAGTGCTCAGCAGCGTAAGAAAGAAGTTACGACACAAGCATAGCATAGCATAGCATAGCATAGCCCGCAAGCGACTGGACGGCACGGGACACTGCACACTAAGCGCCTGTTCGGCACTGCCTAAATTACGTATGACGACCGGTGCGCAGAGACTAGGTGTGCGTAAATATGTGCTTGACATGAGCCTATCAGTGGGTTGGAGGTGCTCACACAAGGGTTAGCCTCAGGCCTTACGATTAAAAATCATATCAGTTGGCCCAGTCTGACTAAAGCCCGACACTTCACAGGCGAGGTCAACACATAAGCAGTCGCGATGGTAAATGGGGCTCCTCGATGAGGATGTGGCGATCTCTATTACATCACCAAATATCGGCATCGCCGGCGCCAATTAATACGCGCACGCCAGTTACATTATCAGCGCCCAAGCAAACTGACTATCAATGGCCATTAACAACTACCTGGTATTAACAAAACGTTTTGCTCAGGAGACGATATCATAGTCAACTTACAGTCTCGTGGGGCAGCAAGCGAAACGTCGCAGCACATGTACACGAACGAAGTGGAGACAAAAACAAGAGCTGAAAATCTAGGAGCCGTTGCAACGAAAAACGGCTACGAAGTAAGCCCCACCCTACGCTCGCACAGCTTAGGACGGCAAGTAACGACAACCGCGATAGAACCCACAACCGGTGCGGCTGTGTGTGCCTTCCCGGCACGCCATTCCCTACCTCGCCCAGTCGGAGATGCTTGACCGCCATAGGCTTCTCCATGACACCGGTGTCGTCCTCCCTCACCACAGCTGCCTCCTGCTTCGGCCGACGACCAAGTCACCGCGTTCAAGGCTTATGAGTCAACGAGCTGCAAGGCCAAGAGCGAACGAAGTCAACCTCGTCCGGTGCGTCTTCACTAAGAGCGCCGCAACAAACTGTGACAATTCCGAACGTTTTCCGACCGCAGCCCCTCGGGTCGGTCGGTTCATCTTTATCGCTGCCATTTTCAGCACGCGGGGTGATTGCTCTAGCTATGGGGATGACGAGTCGGACACGTTGCAGCCACTTGGCGGTAACGATCCTTTATCACGAGAAGTGGGGTCAATCACCCCCCGCCTGGCTGGTGAGGGAGGACTACTGGAAGCGCCCCCGAAAGCAAAAATGTACACAGTTTGGGGTGGGCCTGAGGTACCTACCGACAACAAAAAATTGGCATGTTAACTATGATATAATTCTCGCCAGAGAGAGCATTTACACAAAACATCTTGAATTTGGACTGCCAGAAAGAACGAGAGCAGATCGCCAATATCTCGTCTCGCGTCACGAATTGGGTCTTCATACTCCGCAAAAAGGTGCCTAAACCTTACCAGCTACCAGGTATGTTTTAAAAAGGGTAGGGGATTGTTCATCCATCCCTGGCGACTTCGAAAAATACCTGCACACGTGAATTTTCGATATTTTGGTTACTTTACACATGATACGTGTTGTTTCACATTACGTATAGAGAAAGTGCCCCCATGACAGAAGAGTCTTGGATTGTGAGCATCTACTGAAAGAAACCGTGCACCATTTCATGATTTTGCGCTCAAATGCCAGCTATTCTAGAATTGGCTCTCTGATACGGGTGGTACCTGATGGGAAATTCTCAGCGAGAAAAAAGAAACAATTCTAAAACAAATCGTAGAGCGGCACTCGGAAAAATCAACGAATACTTTGACGCTCGCATGGGTACTACGCTGAGCGAATTGGCGACGACCAGGCGTGCGGAGAAAGCTGCAGAGCGCGATAAATATCAAGCGCTGGAGCGGGTCCGCCACATCTGAGACTCGGGCACGCGACGCTGTCATTGCTTAATGCAATGGGGAGGTCGAAATTCAGTGGGAAAATTTGCCGAGGAACAAAAACAACTTTCACAGGAGAAGGAGCTGTTGAGAGGCGAAGCTACGGCAAAAGGGCGGGTGAGCAAGAGCGCAGGGCTCACGCGGAAACCGAAACGCGCGCAGCCCAAGCGGCGGTGGAGGTTGAGGCGGAGCAGAGGCGGGCGCAAGAGACACGAGTGGCAAGCCTGGAGGTGAGGGATAAGGTGGAGGAGGGGAGGGACATCCTCGTTTCGGTCATTTTTGAGGGTGACGAGGAGGGACTAAAAATGGCTCAGCAGGCAGAGCAGCCCGGCATGCTTTTCCAAGAACCGCTTGGCTTGCAGAAAATGCAGCATGGACGTGAATGACGCCACCTGGACGGGGAGGCACCATCGGGACGGCGCCTCACCCATCTCGCGCTTCTGCTGCTGCTGTTCTGTGCCGCGTCTCTTTGATCAGCTACCTATTATGAACGAATAACATTCCAGGTAAATATATACTCGTCTTGCATTTTATATGCATCACACCATTGTTGAAATAGTACTCGTACTCTCTTTACTTCATACGTATTCGCTTTATATCATTTCCTTACCACGTGCTGCAGGCAGGTACCTTCTGGGCTTTTCGTTCTGGTTCATGAAACGATGAAAGTTTCGGACCTCTGCTGTATTTCAGCTTGATTGCGATTGGATGAAAATACGAAATTCCAGTTGTACTCACAACCGCCAGGGACACAAAGAAGGCCCAAAAATGGACCTCAGGCCCACACCTAACAGTTGTGTTCGCGTCATTTCCCATCACAACCGGAGCTCAAAACTGTCTTCACCTGGGGTGCTTGCGGGTGTCGACTAATTGCACTCGTAAAATCTACAGGCCGTCGGTAAATAGACGCCGCGACCCTTCTGGCAAAGAGTTTCTTGGCGAAAATTACATTGAACTTATCCACAGGGTCATGCGAGCACAACGAACGACATCGGAAGGCAAGAAGTCTTTCCTCCGCGTAGATTGGACAGTGCACCCCTGGGCCGTTTGACAAGGTAGTGTTACTTCCGCGCATCCAAACATGCTCGCCCGCCGGTTGCGTTCCACCGCCCGTGTGACCGTCAGGTTCAGTGAGAATAACACCGCACCTTTGCTGCCGGCTCCGAGTAAGGCGAGGGGATGTTCCTTTCCCCTGTATCCTCCACCGCCGCATCACCTGTGAGCGATAGACCGTGTCAACCAGGCGTAGCAAGCGTGGGTAGACGCAAGTCGACGCCGGAAGAAAAGGCTGACTTATTATCGCGACAAAAACGCAAGGCACGAACCGTGGTGGTGAGGAGGGAGAAAAAAAACCTGCTATGTATGTGAACCCGAGTCTAAGGTACGCGGAAAGAGGAGAAAAGGCCGAAGAAATAGATGGAGTGGGAAAACAAAACGCATGCATTGAAACAAAACTAGGGAACGTCGAACGGAACAACGCAAGAGCACAGCGAGGTAACGAGGCGGAAACCCTCGGGCTCGTCGGAGAGGTGGATCTCCGAGAAAAACCATCGAGCCCCCCAGCGACAGTGGTAGATACCGGAATAATACCGAATCAGAAATAGCGCGATACGGGTATGGTATTCAGAACTGCGAAAAATAATACCGAATCGGAAATAGCGCGATACGGGTACGGTATTCAGAACTGCGAAAACAAAAACAAAAACAAAAAAACGCCTACGGTACGGACTGCACAACGTTTCGCGCAATCTTCATCCCTGGTGCCTGTCATGACTGCTGAAGATTCGACGTGTTTCTCGAATCCTCGATCACCACTCGAAACCCAGATAGAGTGAATGGCGTCACGAGGGCTCACCGACGTCGGAGGCCGAATCCCAATTTGTCGAAGGTCCTACGAGCATGTCGCCACCACTCCCAACGCTCGGATCACCGGAGCCCCCCGCTCGAGCACCTACGCCCGAATCAGCGGCAGGCACTGGCCGACGGATTGAACACAGAGCACATGATTTAGGCAGCGCAGCAGTGATTTCTTCATTCGTTAGGAGGGGGCGAGGGTGTTCTCGACAGGAGATATGTACTCAATCTCATGCATGGCCGTAGTCGTATGACCTCATTCGTTTGGAGGGGGGCGAGAAATAGAGGTAAACACACGTCACT
This sequence comes from Postelsia palmaeformis, assembly GCA_037834295.1. Classification (NCBI taxonomy): domain Eukaryota; class Phaeophyceae; order Laminariales; family Laminariaceae; genus Postelsia; species Postelsia palmaeformis. The sequence goes on from JBBMHQ010108190.1 coordinate 14,368, forward strand.
CATTGTGCACGCTCCGCAAACAACTGTCGCCGATCTCGAAAAACAAACGAGCAAGAACAGTACCGGACGCGGGCATCGCGAGACAGAACCATGGCGCAACAAGTACCGCGGAAAACGGTGTCAGAAACCGCCCAAGGGGGCAGTTGAATCCCTCATATTTAATTAATCTATGTTTGCTCTCTCTTCTTGTGTTGCGATTCGTAGAAAGCAGACAAAAATAAAAATAATTGGTCTACAATCGTTGAACGATCGCTGAAAATACGCAGCATCGGATGCGTACAGCAGCTAAACAAGCAAAAGCAAACTTGAAACCCAAAAAGACGTACGCGGTAATAATAACTTCGCTTGCGGGACTTTTGAACTCATCAACGTTGGTATTATTAGTCTTGCCGGGAAACCAAGCAGACCAAACATCTTCATCTCTCGGACGACGTTCGTGTTCATGGTATGTGTAAGGAGTTACGGCGCATCTAAACAATTCAGGCCGAAATGACTCTTTGGCAACAAATTTGGGTCTATATCGGACAAACAACGCCTCGCATTAATTCTGATTTGCATGTCGAGCGCTCTACTCCGGGGGAATCCGTTTGAAGTACGTTTTCTAAGGTGTACCCTAAACATCAGCAGTGGCGGACACGCCGCTAGGCCGGGAGGGTACTCGTACTGTTGTCCTCCCCGTCTCAAGGTGCTACTGCGCCGCTCTTTTCAGGGAGGCAAATGGGACACCCATACTTCGAGGTTCGGGTTCTCCACCTACACCAAAATTCTTGCGACTCCCGCGAACACATGTTGTGCTGTTGCCCATCAGCTACAAGAAAAAAGGAAAAAAACTACTTTCGCTCACTGGCCGACCAGCGCACAAAAGAGCGGAATTCCCTCGGTTCTCATCGGGCTACCTGGCCCAAGGAGCCCCGGTGAGCCGAACATCGCGAAAAAACAAGGCCACGAGGCGCGAATGTTCGACACAAAAAAAAGAAACAAGTCCGAGAACTTCAGTGAGGACCACACTCAGTCATGTGGTCGTGGAGGTCCGTTGAGGGGCTGCGATGGTGTCGTGTCGTGCTCGCAGAGATTTGGTTGTGCCTCAGATCGGCAAGCTACAGGATCTTGTCGATTTTGTTTCGATTTTTTGCAGAGCCATTCCTATATACATCACGAGGAAGCCACTCTTTGTTCCTTCTACCGAAAAAACAACAGCTTTCAATATTTTAACAACGAAAAAGAACTCTGTATTTTACGTAGAATGTCTGAATTATCCGCTCAAGACGAAAGCATGATTCCGAGCTCTAACGCAACAAACTTAGAGCCGTCGGGATGCCGAGCGGATCGGACCAACACCGCAAAAGGAAAAAAGCGCGATATCGCATGCAAAGGCAAAGGACGAAGATGGCGCGTGCATGCATGCAGCAAACGCCAAAACCGACATCAGAAAAAACAAAACATGGGAAGGCGTGATTCGGCGACACGTACCGCTAACAGCGGGTGTCGTCGATCCCTTCGCTTTCCAAGCCCGGCGAAGACGGGTCCTGCTTAACGCCGATCTCCCCGACTTGGCAAATGTTTTTTTCGACGTCAAGAAAGTCGCCTTAATCTGTCGCGTTCGACCACCGAAGGGGCGGAAGCAAAAGGAGGAGAGGTGGAACGAAGGCCGTGAAACGAACACAAGGTTTGATGATGATGATGATGATGGACTTTTCGGCGTTAGTGGCGCGCTGCCCCACGCCACTATCGCTGCTGTCCGACGCTACAGAAAGTACCGTGAAAGGCATATTTCGGGGGTAAAGCCCGCTTTCACGTAAAGGCACCAGCAGCACCTTTATAGGGGTGTCAACCTCACTGAGGGAGTTTCACACTATTAATAGGTATAACATTAACCCGCCATGGGCATAGGGGGTACGCCGGACACGGGGGGGGAAAGAGAAGAGCAACAATCGACCAAACAAATGAGTTGGGACGATCGTGTGCCGGCGGCCGTACGAGCTTTCGACGAGCCCGAGGCGCACCCCGCCAAAAATCCCCCGCCAAAACCGTCTTATGTCCCGTCGAGCATGACGCCCCCGACCCCTGTGCTTCAGGGCAATCCCAATGGTTCACTTCGCCAACTCGCCTGCTCTTCTCTTTGCACCGTCGCCGAGTCCGGGCCCGCCCCGCCGCTCGTAAGCGCCGACACGGCATCAGAAGAGAACGCGGATAGATCAGCAAACAAGGAACGTCGCAGATGCAGCACGAGCGGGAAGATGGCTGCCTCGAAATGCCGCACCAAGGTCATTTCCCTGGGAGGGGGAGAGGAGCATGGAAGGGTGGAAGGCAAGGGGTACCAATCTCAGCGTGTCCTGCTCAGAGAAATCACGGGTCGTACAGTAATGTATTCACCACCAAGCTGTTGTTGATACCGTCAGTATACGCGATGTGCATACAGAGTACAACAGCCCGGTCGGATCAGCGGACCATCCAAGGGTCGGGGTTCAAAGACAATTGCATCGCGCCGGCAGCGCGCAAAACCAAGAGGCCGCCCATGACATTATTGGGCCATAACTGGGCGGCATCAGTACCCGCTCACCCAATAGGAGATCCCAGCTGTGCCTGAACGTGCACGGTTATCTCTCGGGGAGACCAGCCGCGAAGATTCCCCTGCGGAATGTGACGTCACACGACACACGCGCACCAGTGGTGGAGCAGAGTCAACGGGCAGAAACGTATCGTGCCGTGGGCATAAACCTCGGCCTGACAGCACCACAAGGCGACAGGGGGGGAAACCTGAACACCAAACGCTCTACGTACTACAGCAGACTTTACGAAGACTGAAACTTGTTCAACGATGCCGGACTTTCCACGCTGCCGCACCGCTACAACACATGCGATTAACCTCTCCGGTTGGCCCCTCGCATCAAACCAGTCGGGGAGCATCATCGGTTGATCTCAAGCTCCAGACAAGCCCCGAACTGTAGATAAATCACAAACATATGACGAGAAAATCAAGTATGGTGTGGAATATTCGCCGACGAATGTGTGCGTTTGTCTTTGCATCCCCGTCCGGAACTCGGTAGTGTCTTTAGCGGGCGATCGTCTGGAAAGCCCTTGAGCTACTGTAATTCGTTTGACGTTGGCGACTGTTGTTATGCGTGTTTCATAAAAGAAAGGGGGGCTTGGTGAACGGCCCGTTCCACGCAGAGATATCCTTATGCCGCAATTTGACTCACCTGGTCCGATCGTCGCTCTAGGTCCTGCCGCATCAGAGGCTTGATAACCTCTAGGGCTGTCAGCGTTTGTTGTCCCCCGCCCCCTCCCCCGGCCCGCCACCATTCTGAGGCCACGTCTGCCGCTGCTCGGCTTTCCGAGGCAGCTTCTTGGGAGCTATTGCTTCTCACCTGGCTCGCCCACAGGGACCCCACCTTCGTGAAAGCATGCGCAGGCCCAATCGCGATATTTAGACCAAAAATACGGGATTGGGTATCAAGGCAGCCTTCCCGTGACAACATTCGGTGACGTGGTGGATGTAATAGATACATCGTGGCCCTGTTCTTCAAGAAAAGCGCGAGCATCAACCTTTGTGGACACGTACGATGAAAAAGCCCGTACGTAAGATTATTGAGAAGAGTCGAAAATGACCAGTCCTTGTTTCGTGAACCCCTTAACAGTGTTTAGAACTGCGTTCCCGTTGTGGGAACATAATACTTGGAATGAGTGTCGGATTAGGTACACAATACACTGCACTACTAAAAGCGTTGAAAAACTTATACGCACGCCCGGCGGCTGGGTACCACCGGGCAAGCAGCTTTGTTCGTTCGTGAATTCGTGAATTCGTGAGTTTGGTCGCGTTGAGCATTGTTTTGTGGAATGCTGCAAATATCGGTCGGTACTGTCGCTTGGAAAATGACGTGATAACAGCCCTCGGAGAGGATCAGTTTGGCAACCACCTCTATGACCACCCGCGCTGGCAATGCAGAGCATACGTTCGATAAGCGAAGTATATACTGGTACAGCAGCTGCACAACGACAACTTTGGTCGATTCAACGGGCGATTTTTCTAACCTGGTATCACTTCAACGTTTGGCCACGCTACGCTACACATCAAGACTGCCAGTCCGATGTTGCCGGCCGGATTCTGCTGGGCTGTGTTGTGTTGACCATGACGTGTACAAAAACTCCAGTAGGATTAGCATGATTCCGCAGTCGATAGGTTTTCAAGCAGCAAACACGGCTCATGACCGGGGTCCGTAGCCGTTATTGCCACATGGTTACCGATAGTTGTAAGTCGAAGCGTAAACACAATGCCACATTCTACGTACCACTCCTATCAAAAGAACAACAATCACGCGAAAATCTTCCCAGAAAACGTCATCACTAGAGGAGTATGGGCAGTGCAGCCCGAGCGTGTTTCGACAAGATAACGGCGAAATTAGCATACGTAACTTCCATCAGCATAGCTCCGCCTATGCCTGCCACCCCATGAATTATATGATCGCCACACTGGCACAAAATGATCCTCTACCGAGCGTACGAGTCACCTGCAGGTCCAGGCTTCCGGAGGCGTCGTCATACACCATCACATCGGCCGTTATTCGGCGAACCTCCGCTCTGAGGAAAGGGCTGCTGCTCTCATCACGCCACAGCTCGAGCTTGAGACGCTTCAAGTGTAACACTGGCAGACGTGAACACATATGTAGGACAGGCAAAGATGGTGTGAGGACAGCTGTAGCGCATCGGGACTGATATTGGGGTATGGATTGAGTCAAGTGCAATGGCTACGAAATCAACTCACACCCACCACCACACCACTGAGCACCAACGACATCACCAGCACGTACACCACCTGAACCACCGATACCACCACAACACATGGCCGCAGGGACCATAAAGACCTACCGTAACATTTTCCAGCGCCCATCGCGCGAAAAACTCGAGCCGATCCCGGCGTGTACTGTCGCACCCACTCGCAAGCCTCCGCCACGGCCGTCGCAAAGTTGCAAGGGAATTACTTCCTCCGGACTACGACGCAGCTCGTCTCCACGGTGAAATTGGTTGTTGTTGTCGTTTTTTGTTTTTTTTGTTCATCCCATTTATTATCTTTGCCCTTCTTCTCTCTCTCCCTCTTCAGTCGTGACTCAGATCCGGGGTCACTAAGTAAGCTCTTCTCCCTCCTCCCCACTACGGTACGTGCCTTGCATTTTTATCACGAGAAGATTTCAGCACTTTCTTCCCTCGTCGACTTGCGTTGGATTCCGCCTACCCACCCAACGAAGGCGCTCTCAGCAATTGGCTTCTTTTTATTTTTTCAAATCAAGTCTCATCACGGTGGGATTTGAACTTGGGTACCAATGCCAGTGGTCTGTGAAGCTGACCACTAATCTACCGGGGCGACCGGCTATGTATAAAAGCTGTATATTTACGCCAAAGTTGAGGTATTTTGTGCACACAAGACCAGACGTTCATGGTGCGCCTTTCCCTGTAACAAAGTGCAAAAAATCTGCAAAAAAAAAGCTTAAAATGAGGTCAAGTGGTCATATCGGTGCGAGCGTTAACCGATGCACGTGATCGGCGGACGGCGATCTGTATCAATCCCCTGACTACCGCGTGTCGCGACAGAAGATGATGCGATGTCTACTTGAGGGATGCAGGGGGACTCGCCCTCAAGACAGAAAAGAGGGAGAAGCGGGACGCCCTTCAAAACAAACGGAGGGAGAAGCGGGACGCCCTCCGAAACGAACGGGCGCTGAAACGCCTGTAATACAGAAGGATGAGTTTCAAAAATGAACGCAAGGCGCTGTGGGCTACGGTGCACAAGGAGTGAAGAGCACGGCAGACCGTGCGGGGCAACGAACCTCGTTACGCTTTGCTGCTAGAAAAACCGCTCGACCAACGTTCCCGTTCGGCCGCGAGTATTGTTAACAATAGCTTCAAAAGGACAGAACAACTTCGTTATCCGCATATGATTCGCCTTCCACTTCCGAACTTGAGCTGCTCGCCCACCGCTCAATGCTGTGGGCGCCTAGGATCCGTCCACTCACTGATCTACTCGATGTTCGCTTACTATTAATAGTTAGCTTCGGGTACACCACCAAACGTCCGCAAACCGCCGTATCCTTGCGCGTTCAATGAAAATCCTTCCACGCACAAGAACAATCGTGCCCGCCCCGACGATGGGCAAGTCAACCAGGGACGAAAGGAACGCGGAGGGCGACCAAAAGAGTTACAAAACGCTGTACCTTGTGTTCCGAACGACAAACCGTGCAAGCCTCCCGGTATCAATAGGCGGTATGTATCAGCGCTAGGTCGAGGAATCCGCGGACGGACCGGTCGCGTCCGGTCCCCTGATGCCGAAAGTATGTTCTGCGGAAGAAACCGGAGCTCTGATCGGAAGTACAGTTAACCGCATGGCATGTGAAGAATGGCAGGCGTGAGCGGAATACAAGCACTGCCGAGTATTTGGCCCGCTCCGCAGGATCAGGAGAAGCAGAAGCTCTCACCTAGGTGCGTGTTTGGTCTCTGCTGTAGCTTCTGCTTGAGCAGTCGCACAGCCCTTCGCAAACGATGGGACGCCGACAAGCTCCTGCGCGGCAAGTTACGTAGTGAGGCGCGCAACGGAGAAAATAAACGTAAAACCTGCCCAACAATACCTAGGGCGCGTCTACTGGCCCTGCCGGACAACACGTTCCTTCAAGGTCATAAAAAAATCACTCCAGGCCTGGAAAACGCCGAACATCTCAGGCGGGATCCCAAAGGGCGACGAAACGTTTCAAAACCACTGCCCGGCAGGCACCGAGCATAAAAAGGCTTCTCCATGCCCAACCGTCGCGTGTTTGTGGGACTCAGTCAGATGCCCCGCACTTGATCCGAGGCGCAAGGGAGACAGGATATTAGGCAGTCACCAGCTCACCCGCCAGACTATATGGTGTACTGTTACCAAGGCCGATAAATCTAGAAAAGAAAAAAAAAAAAAGGCCACAACCGAGTCCGGTGATAGACTTCTTGCTGGACGCGAGTTCACACTGACGCCATACACGAAGACGCCTACCTCAGCAAGGTACTACCTTTCAGGCCTCCACCCACCCATTAGCACTCGCCGGAAAAAACCGCACCACTTGAAGTTCAAGTTCCAAGCTGCGGACAGTAAATAAACAGAAACTTCGAAGTATTCACTCCACAACTGTCATGTTTAGTTCATGGCTAAAGAGCCATTTGGGGGGGGGATCCTCCGTCTATCATGTAGTTCAAAATGCGCGAACCAGTCTCTACAGTGGGTGCTGTGTATGCTGGCGCCTTTTCTGTTGAAAAAATAGTAGCGGTCGGTGCATTCAGCACCGCGTTTTGCCCGCAAGAGCGACCGTCTCTTGCCCCGTGAAGAGTCCATTCACACACCGGACAGATCAGATAGATAATATCCCAACTTCATCATATAGGTCGTTCAGAGAGGACACATACCTTATGTATTATCTAGCTTATGTTCCGGGGTGGGATCCGTATAGTCCGCCTCATCTACAAATAGCACGATTTCCCTGGGGTGGATCTGTGCTGTATATAGATCCTGCAAGAGATATCACAACGGAAGGTAAGGATCTAGATCATCGAGACCATCTGGCTCATGACTAGCCCATGTACGGACTATTCCTTCCGGAGCGCCTCGTTTCCGTGCTGCGCCGTGACTCGATCACCGGCAAAGGGTTATGTCGGCACCTCCTGTACTACCATACCCTAGGACAGCATCTTCCCGCCGAACGGTAGGTGTTTCGGCCCACCCTTGTGTCTGCCAAGGCATCGCCACGACGCCTACAGCAAACGAGAGGGGTAAGGTGCCTCAAGTCACCCAACGTTTTGATCCAACCTCACTCTCCGTTGTACACAACCACTCAGCGTCAGGACGCCAAGCGGCTAGTTCCTCGTGCACACGGAGACCTAGATTCCTGGGCCAGATTTCAGGGAAATGAGCCAATGTGAGAACATCACAACCATCACCACCCCCATCATCATGCTCATTGTCGACATCACCATCATCATTGTCAGCAGCAGCAGCATCATCAGCGCCATCGTCATCCTCCTCAGCATCATCGTTCCCAAGCCCCTCACCTGATGCTGGAAGCGAACGCCTCCTCTTCGACCACCGTAGCCCACTCCGCCAAAGGGTCTCTGTCGCTCTGCAAAATCACCTTGTGATGCCGCCGCAGTGACAAATCAGGGGAGGACGTACCATCGTCCCCGGTTTCTCGCAGGCCTTCCGACGCAGCAGAGGCGTCTTCGAAACCACGCGACGCCTCGGCAATGCAGTGCCGAAGACGGCGAAGCTGACATCACGTCCGGAACGGGGTTTCGGCGTGCGGGGGGGGGGGGCGGGGGGTGTACTTATGTCATGCATGGCCGTAGGCGTATGACCGTAGACACTCGCAGTCGGGATGGGGCCCATCGGGTTTCCACCGACCAGGCAGGCATTGCTTGCACCAACCGCGAAGCGTCGTGAGGTGCTGGGCGAGCCGCGTAAAGGGTGAGCTGCATCCTAGTAAAGACCACATGTGAGGTGGACTTTCTTGTACATGGATGAAAACGCCAATAGTGGGAGAGTGGGCGTGGTTGCACAACAAGACACGAGAAAATGCTGTCGTGGTCGAAATGACATCATCACACAGGAACTGACTGCACCGTCGCGTTCGCCCGAAAAAGTTAAAAAGGACTAGATCAAGTGCTGCCGTGGCCCGGAATGCAGCGTCGCACGGAACCAATCAGTCCCCGTGGTAGACCCGGACATGTCAAGATCCACAAGCCAGCTACACCCGAGATGGACAGAAACGAGCTAGAGTGCGCTCGAGGTGCCGCCCTCTGCAAGCGCAGAATTGGCACAGTAGGGGTCCGTCTACAGTGCCGACAAGCGCTCGCTAGCCAGCAATACCGGCACTATAGCGGCAACCGGCACTAATCACGCCGCTCACTGCCACACTGGTTAATCCCATGGGTGCCAAGCGATTTCGCAGGCACTACAGCGAGCAACCGAGACTCCTCAACAGGCACTATAGAGGGCAGCCTGCACTACGTAACCGGCACTCGTAACCGGCACTTATAGAGACTTATGCTGTACCTCCAAGGTTTCCCAATCGGCGTGGCGTTTGGATGCCCACGAGTTGGTCACCGTCGGAATCGGGGGCATACCCATCTCCATCCCCCGCCATGCCGCCGCCGCCGACGGATTCGAAGCGTCTGCCGTTCTCCCGGCGGCGGCCCCCGTCGCCGCCGCCGTCCCTTCAGGTGTCCAACCTGGCCGCGCGGAGAAGGAAGGGTCGGCCGACTGCCCCTGAGGCTTTAGCATGCCTAGCGGCGGGAGCGGACTGGCGAGGACTTCTGAGACGACAGTGGCCACGAGCTTCAGTTGGAGGCTATTCAAGGTGGCCTTTTTTCATGTAGGGGGCGGACAGGGGCAGGGCAAAGGTAGCAGGAAGACAAACAGGGGTAGGTGATGTTGGACAGAACCAAGCGATGTTCGACGCGGCCGACGCGAAGCTATAGAAGACGCTCATGGAAAACTTCCACCCCGATACCGAAACGGGAAGCGTAGAATCGATAGCGGACGCGCGCTTCCGAAAACGGGTAAACTACCTTAATAGCATCCCAATCGAGGAAGAAAGGAGGCTGTAACGTCTGGCACTGCTCTCTCAAACCTTCCGTCGTAGGCTGTACCACGTACCACCCGCGCCACTGGCACTTGAGCTCGTCTGGCTGCTCCGATAAACAACACTGCGGCTATGATACCGTCATGGGCTGATTGCTAGCGATCGAATAGGGTTGCTTGCAGCAGATACCACCGGCATATGATCGTCTGCGGTGTCAAAGCTCGTACTGTTGAAGCCCATCTCATGCGGCAAGATACCGCCCAGCTGTCGTGTTTAAAACGCTGGAAAACCGCCTCTGCCATTCTCTCGTGGTTCTCTCTCTTCACCTTTATCGCGGGGAGATCTATCTTGACCACATTATTCTCCACGGCACCGTGATGAGCCAGAACCTTGACAGAGCACGTTTCAATACACAGAGGAACGAAATGTAAAGAAAGGGCGCATCATTCGTCCGTCGTCGAATCATAATGATGCATAGCAAGCACAACATATTCTCCTGACCGCTCATCAATGTTAGCGGCTTGCTGCAAACGCTCTCGACGCGTTCCATGAGGCGCGCGGCGGACTACTGATGCTGTCGGTTTGCGCAAGACTAATCCGGCAACTACAGAACTCCGAGCGCTTCGCTTGAAGTACAAAACGAAAAGCCTTTGGTCTAATACTAGTGTGCTGCACCAGTTAAACACGTTTTGCACCGGAAAATGGCAAGGGTGATGTAATCGGGCGGTCAATGGAGAACAACGTCAGTCAAGCGTAGACAAGTCATAATTTATCCCACACGCCCATCTCGCTGCCAGAGGCACCAGCCCAACCGTCGAAAATGACGATACCAACCAAAAAATGCCACATGCTCTTCGATTGTCGCCACTCACTGGTACTCGCAGCTCGTGGAACAAAGTGTCCCGGCCAGAGCCACCAACCCCCCTCAGTCTCACCTGGAGTTGAAGAGAGTCGATGCGGTCTACCACGGGCTTGAAGACGGCACGGGTGCTGGCCAACAGTGAGCCCTTCCGCGGGAAATGTTTACCACGGCTGTCGAGGCGAGTTCCGGAGTTGCCAGCGCCCACTCTTGTACCAAGAGAAAACTCTACCCCAGAAAAGACGGAGGAAATACCTTGCGGAGGCGAGAGCCCCCACACAAGACCGGCGGGGAGGAGGCGAGGGGTTCGGGGGGGAGAAGGTGAGAAATCTCCTTGCATCAATTGAATGGCCAATTCGCCCACCTGCGCAGTGCCCCCTCCCCCCATCGACGAACAACGCAACGGTGGTCCTTCGCGGTCGGACCTCACTCGAGAAACGAAAGACCCGCTGACAGACTTGGCTACATCTACAGCGGCCGCCGCTGCCATCACACACTCACCCCATTCACGCATCAGGGATTCCCGCGCGGCGCGCTCCCTTGCCCGTGAAGGCGACTCCCCGCGTAGACCCGCGCCTATTCCCTCTGCGCCCCAGTACCCACCGACGCTACCGCTGGCGCCGGGAGAGGTTGGCGACAGAGGAGAGACGGGAAACTCTACCGCCACCGCTTCACACTTCGCCGCATCAGCGTCCCCAACAAGGGGCGACGCCTCTGCGTGGTGCGGTGGAAACTCTCCTGCCGCCCACTCGCCGCTGCCGAAGAAAGGGACGGCCCGGCCCGGTCGAGGGCGGACGCCGCCGCTTGGGAGACGAGAAGGTGGCGGGAAAGGGAAAGAGGGGGTTACACGGTCAACAGACCCTTCCCGGTTTCCAAGCTTAGCTTGTATCTCGTTACCGCTGAACCCCCGATAACCGTCGCTCGCAGCAGCGTCAACATCGTCACCAGTAGTGATGTCGTCGACCGCACCGTCAGGCACAGGGGTAGAACGGCCCGCTCCCTTTCGACGCAGCGCCGGCGGGGAGCCTGTCTCCGCCAGAGAGGCCTGCTGCTGCTGCTGCTGCTGCTGCTGCTGCCTTCGCCTATCTCGCCGCTTGGAACGATCAGCCACAGATGAAGACGACGACGACGCCGAACCGCGGCGAGGCGGTGCCGGTGCTCGCGTGCGGTTCCTCGGGTTAGCGGTGGAACCCGCCGCCGAAAGCAGTGTGGCGAACGCTGAGTCCGGCAGCCATTGCACACCGGCGTCGACGTCAACGTCTGCAATCAATCGGAAAGAAAGAGCGGGGTTGCGATATGGGAAGGGGTGAGCGCGTCGCCCCCTCCCAAATATACCTAGGTACCGACGGCCCCCCGTCGTCAAGACACATTGAAGAACGGTTCACGGGGCGTACGACCGATGTCATCCACGGTAAAAGCTACCATTCTGTCACCAACTATAGGGACCGTTCGTGCATCAATAGTGATTCCAAATAATTCATGTATATAGGGACAGAGTACGCCAGGAGGCGTTAGTCGCGCTTTTTGTTTCAAGCATTTCCGTCTGTCTCGGGCCCCAAAGTGCATTTTAGTTTTTCGGACAATTGCAGTCCGTCACGCCCCTGACTTGCCGCCAATGAAACATGTTTGCCCTCCGACGTATGTATATGCACTGTAAACTTGATGGAGTGAACAAAAGCACGCCTACGAGGACACTACCATTGACGCCGAATAGCGTCGACGATGAGTCAGAGACTGCAGTTCCGTATTTACTCCTTGTTCCACGAAACTGGCTGTGCCCAGGGCCGTGGCTTCGATGCTGTCAAGCTATCGTTCGGGATAAATGTGAGGCGACGTTGTACAGCATATACCGGGCTAGAGCTTTGGTGTGCTGCTATGATAAACATGACTACCAGGTATATGCTAGCCTTCCTACTGTCCATTTGAAAAGACCGGCTGCAGCAATTTATTGTGTCTGTCCCCGCTTTGGAACAGGATATATAGATTATCGCGGACGGCATTTGTACTCGTTTCCCCCGGCGTAATACTGTGGCGTTGGGACTGCCGCGCCGCCGACTTCACAAGCTTGCCTGAGACCGGTTAAACAAGACGCTGCCAGTTATCTGCCCTCTTGTACGGGAAGACTCAGGAGCCTTCTTGGCGCTCAGTCGAGTCTGTACTGCAGGTTATGGCAGTTGGTTTACGATTTCAACACTTCAAATAACAGGCCTAGGGGGACGATTGCCGGCCGGCCCGTGTTGAAAATCGACGAAGCAGGGACCAGGGCTTGCGCGCCGTACTTACTCGGTGCGTGGTAAACTAATAGCTTTCGGTCACAAATATCTTGGTAAAGATCTCTCGTTTCATGTTCATTACTATTATTGCATTCGAATAAACCAGACCCGCGTGTCTCCTCGGTGAACACGGTCCGTATTTGGGTCATCACGGCCAGAGAGAGATAGTGTATCTGTCGGTTGAGCCTTCTTCCAGTTTTGCCCTTCTTGTCTTTGGTGCTGGTTGGGAAAGGCTTAACTATCTACTAGCTATAGCTCCTCTGTTCTTGTTTCCCGATACTACCTTTTTTCATGGTTCATTCTAACAGGCGGGCTGTTGGTGGGCAAGCCTCGAAAGAGCGAGTCAGATGGAATTCACTGACAAATGCTGGGGGCGTGACTCCAACCGCCCCATCCTTGCCGTCGCCAGAGTTCTCCACCTCAGCGTGTTCTGCTCCCGCTTGACCGCCGGGAGCATCACCCCTCTCGCGTCCTGCGCCCCCGTCGTCGGCAGGTTTTCCATTTTCTGCGTCGCTTTCCTCGCCGGCAGAGTTAGCCTCCCCGTCACTCGACGTCCTCTGTACGGCAAGCCTTTGTAGCGTCTAGATGATATATCTGCTCTATCTGATATATCTGTAGACAGATCAGATAGATCATGATATGTACGAGCTGTGAAAGATTCGCAATCTCAAGGAAGGAGCGAGTCTGGCACTTATTGTGATCGACGGAAAATACTCGTGGCGGCCTGTCATCATACCAATAGTTGCTGACTGCTCAGTACTTACAGCAGAGGGAGGACAGCGCTCGTTCGTTTTGTCACCGGCTTCACGTGCGCGCGAGTATAGCAGATGTACACGAGCGGATGGCACGGCACGGCTTGCCGCTGTTGAAAGGCCTAGAGGCAAGGACTATTGTTATACGCTCGCCTGTTGGAGCGGCCGAGAGCATGGTCCCCTCGAGTCCCACGGTAACCGCCTCCCGGAACGTGGTTAGGAGACGCTGGGCCAAGCACTGAAGCCTGCAGCTCTCCACCACCTCCTCCTGTGGTCGGGAAGTTGACGGAGAGGAGGGGGGCAACGACGCACGGCAAGCGTGATTACTTGTGCCGACGTCAAGGAGATAAACAGCACGGCGTGAAAAATACCTACCCGTCTCCTTCCCCGTTAACTAGAGTCTGGACGAAGCAGGTCCTCGGTAGCTGGACAACATCAGGACCACGCAACGACCAAAACGGGGCGCAGTGTCGACGACGGTATTAGGACGGAAATCACACCACAGAGTAACGTTCAAGGGGCACGGGCGGACGGGGGTATTGTGTGAGCCCGTCGGTACTCAAAACCTCTCCCCTTCCCGTATGTGACGTTCGGCATCAGCGTACGTAGGGTATCACCGCAAACCCCCCAAGAACACCCCAACAGGAGCATCCGATTTGTCGATGCGTGGTTCGCGGAACAACAGGCTTGGCCCATAAGCAACAACACGCCGCCGGTACGCAAGATCGGAAACCATTCCTCCAGCAATTTAGGTCATAATCGCCTCGCCTGTAGCGTCTGCTGGTGTCTCAGCGCCACCGAGGCTTCTTCGACGGGGTCTAACCCGACCCACCCTCGCACCACCCCCTGCTCCATGGAGAATAATAATGTAGCTTTGGCGGTGTCCGCCCCTAACAGCTGTGCGACAGGGAAACGACAAGCCAGCGATGGGGAGGAGCGGGCAAAGCATCGACGCGTCAGCAGCAACAGCGAATCGCCGCCCCTTGCCATGCTCAATCAATCGAAAACCTCGAATTACAGCATTTTCGGGGGGGGGGGGGGTGACGGACGCCATTTTTCCAAAATCCTGCCATGATGGATAATCGCTTGAGTCCTTTCGAGGCCCGAGACAGCGACCACAACAATGGTTATTACTAACTCTGGCGTTATCAACGTTTGAACCGTCTACGAGCAGAGTGAGCGGCGAGCAGTAGTATGGGCAGGGTTAGGTTGCGCCCATGCCGTAAGACTCCTTGTTATCAACCATTTTGGCTCGGCCACCAACCATTGCATCATTGTATAATCCGTCAATCACGCCGCAATGGCCGTTGCTGTTGTCGTCATCCACTATCGTCCAATTTTCTCCTCTGAACTCCCAAGGGGGTCAACCGAAGTATTTACTAGCATGGGTATAATGATGCATGCTTCGACGGGGGTGGCACCTACTGCAGTACTTTCGGAGGCTTTTGCTCGAGGAGCTCAATACCGTGAAATTCCAGGGGTACAATGGCCGAGGAAAAAGTATTATAAGTAACAAGCAGGTTGGCCAAAAAAGGTACCTGGCACAGTACAGGGAACACGTATATCAGTCACAAATATGTTGGCCAAGAAAAGATAGAGTACCTCTATCGCAGCATGCGTGAGTACCCCTACTGGAATCAGGTACTCATAAAAGGTACTGCTGGCCTTCAGTACAATGAGTATTCATAGGCTTGGACTCCCAGATCATTTGCAGGTACTGGCCCCGCGCACAGCGTGCAGCTTTCAGTTTGGAATCCGTAGGCCGTGCGCCTACTACGGGGCACATACTATATGAAATAGAACCTACGGTACACACGAAAACCTATATACTTCGCTATTTTTACGGACAAAAATCGGTCCTATTTACTACAGTATGCCTCGTAATAGCTCGTGACCGATGCTCGTCTTTTTGCGATGGGCCGTCAACATAGATATTTGATGTTCACCGGCGCATGCCAACGGCAAGGAATCGACGGAGGGGGGGTTGTAGGTGGAGGGGTGGGGAAAGCACTGACAAGACGTGCAGACAGTACACTCACACACCAACCGACGTCTCGTATCGCGCGTTCGAGCAAGAAATGCAAGGGTTTCGATAGGTCAAGGCGGCCATGATTAGAGTCATGGTAAGGGTGACGCATTATGGTGCCCCTCGCTCGAGCAGCTCCACACACCCCAAAAGCACTACAGTAGGTGGAGAAAAAAACGCAACGCTCAAGTTCGGGCTATCGCAAGTATCGTTCGAAAAATATTGTGAAACAAAAAATGGTCTAAACGATAATGGGTGGCTTCTTCGACTGAGGAACTCCGTCAGACAGAAGAGCTTCGTACTCAAAATGGTACAGTACCCCTAGCGTAGGATGTACTTGTCGGAACAAGGCAGAGCGCGCTTCACCGGCCAACCTGCGAGCTTGCCCGACATGGAAATGCTAACGCGGTCGAAACGTCGGCGTGGTCGAAGCGATTACCTGCTCGGGACGCCGACTTGCAAAAATTCAAAACTTCCACCTTCTCATCCTGGCCCACGGGGCTCCTCGAGTTAGTATGTACCCAATGTCGTTCGAATAACGTCAGTTGTTTGACTACATATTTCGAGATGTACCTAAGCTACGAGATGGTTCATTGGGTAAAGGCTTTTAGTTTATCTCTCGAGGGAGGACCCCCCAGGCACAAATAGGAGCAACACTACCGTATCATGCATCGTCCGAGAGAGGCCAAGAAATCACGCACCTGGATCTGCGTCCGCCGCAGCTCGATCGAGAATAGTTTGTGCATCACTGGTCCGTCCCCTCCGCCCCCCACCGCCACAGACGCCGCCACGCCTGCGTGGGAACTCTCGCCCGTCAGAGACTCGATGCTTTCCTCGCTCGGCCTCTCGGCTTTGCTGTGCGGTGTGAGGGAGCCGGAGTCTCGCCGCCTCCCAGGCAGAGCACCGGGCTAGTGGGAAGGGGGGAGGAGGGGAGGGGGGGGGCGTACTCATTTGTTGCTTGCCTTAGTCATTTGACCATTGAGGGGAGGGGGGGGGGGGGTTAGAGAGTGGTAGCATTGAGAAGGGACGCAACGGTCTATATGCACACGGCGCACATGCTCCAAGGGTTTGGTCAAGTTGACGCGTGGATGGAGCAAGCGGACTCGTGGCCGGCTGGACAAGAGTACGCACTCGGTGCGGTGCCACCCAGATAACTCGTCTACCCTCGAGCAAAACAATCTCCCGCGACAGGGAACAGAGGACGCCTAAAAAACGATCGTGATCTCGGGCGATAAACATGGTGTTTCCACAATCTACTTCCACCGATGAGCAGGGGGAGTGCAAGGAAACAATCTCGCTTTCGGGCGATACGCACGACCTTTTCAGCGCACCAACAACTACCTGGTACCATGGTATCTATCTACATCACATTGACTATTCTTACTTTTTCTTCCGTTTCTCATCCCATCCAACGTGTATTCCCCGTATCTCTCCTGCTCCCTGCTTAGGCGAAACCAACATCAACCATTGGGTCACAGAGCAGACTCTTCTCTCAAGACAAACTACGGTGCGCACCTCGAATTTTAATCCTTGGAGAAGATTCTGGCACTTTTTTCCCCTCGTCGACTCGCGTCTAGTTGCGCTCACCAACGATACGTGGGCGCTCTCCGCAGTCGGTGTCTCGCGACAAAAAAAAAATGTACGTACGGAGAATCGAACCCGCGACATCAACGCTAGTATTCGATTATAACCACTAGGCCATTGGGGGGATACTGTGCCGTAACTCATGGAGTATTGAACCGAAGTAAGGCTCCAAAACACACGTAAGAAGTAGGCGGGGTGTGCCGGGAACAGCGAACTGCGCTCAACCCACGCTACATCGGTGCTCTCCGCAGCCAGTGTCTAGGGAGGAATGAAAGACTCCAGATGTATAAACGTAAAATCGAACCCGAAGACATCAACGCTGGCAGTATTTTCGAGGTCAATTGCTTGATCAGTGGGGCGATACCGTACCCTGATTAACGGAACATTGCACCGAAGGATGGTTTCACAAAACGCGTGCAACAGGCGAGATGGACCGCGAACAGCAGGCACCTTGTCAATAAACTGCTTCAGGTCTAGCGACGTACGCTTGCTGGGCTCTCCGCGCATCATCCCTCCTTCCGCCTCCTGCGGAGGCAGGCACGCAAGCCGCCCATAAATGGGGTGGTGACATCCGATAGAGGGGAAACGGATTCAGTTAGTGGGAGGGGGGGGGAAGGCGGTTCGTTGCTAGCGCGGAGCTTGAGTGGGTTTTCATCAGCACAGGTGTTGTCTGAGCGGCCAGAAGGTGAAAAAGGTTTCAGCGAATACGCGTCGATAAACTGTGGGAATAGACTACTAATGCAGATACAAAAAAACACGAATGCAACGGATGAGCGCGTGATAAAGCAGCGTAAGCCTTCGCAGCAGAACCACAGCCCATGAACGCGCAGCGCGAGGGTGTCAAGTCGGCGTGAAAACAAAAATCGTAAAGTAGGATGAGTATCACTGAGGTCTACCTGCCCACCGACGGCGCGAGAGAAAGGCGATGCACGGCAAACATGAATTGCTACCCGGTACCTTCTGTCAGGATTCTCCTGCCGCCAAAGACTTTCGCTATTAATGGACGAAATTCACTATTCATGCCGTTCCCATGAAGTTGGAGACATTTTCACGCCCCGGCTTCGGCTCTCTGCGCCACATTCCCGTGACACTGCCGTCGTTGCCTTCGACCGTGATTGTCGAGTGCTGATCCAGCTCAGACACAAGAGCAAAAATGCAGCAGACAAAACCCCTACGCGAAAACTTCCTTGTTGGCTGTAACACACAAACACATCAGCCAACCATCGCGAACATCAACAACCATGACAACAACAGCACCAGCGACAACAACAAAACGAGCGACAACAACGATCACGACAACGACATCAACAGCAGCAACACGCCTGCAGCGCAGCGCCATGCACGCCACGTGCTCACCTTCGCTAGCAGCGCCTTCGACGGCTTAGAAAGCCCGGGAAGGGCGGCGATCGCGACGTCCATCCCGCTCTGCACAAGGAGAAGCAGGCTGTCCCTGCGCCCCACGTGCGGGTACAAAGGAAGGGTTGAGGTGTAAGAGGGTTCATTTGCTTACAGTCCTGTCTCCCATGGTGTTGATCAAACATATTTGTCATCGTCGCCTGGGGTTTTTGTTGCAGACAAACTAACGGCACCTGCCATCGCCAAGCTTCGATAAGGTTTAGTCTCTAACTAGGTTCGAAACAGGGTCTAATCGTCCTCCGGATGGCACAGGCCACGATCGCAACAAGCACTACATATGATGTCCATAACGGTAGAGTGACAAGGCGGCCGGGGACGGGGGCGTGGCTCGCTGAAGTAAGTTCTGCAAAACGGGCAGTGTCAACCGTGTCTTCCTGTCGAAGCTTTGCTATTAACAGAACAGAATCGGCATCGGCTGTGCCAATGCAAGGGAGAGGTGTTCGTCACAAGCCGTGTTACGAGCATCCCGCCGCAGCCCCCACCTCTGGCTTCACGCAAGCACGTTGGTTGAACGCGATAACCGAGCAGTGGTTATCCCTTCCAACCAGCGAAACAAGCGTCCCGCCCGCCCGGGAGACGCAACCTAATCTGCACAGTCGACCGCCCCACTGTCCCACTCTTCAACCATCAATGAACGCCTGCTAACCCCCCCCCCGAATCTTGACCCCTAGTCTTACCACAGCCTTAGAGTGATGATCACGTAAGAGTCCGGCCCACCCAGCGGAACCGATCGACACAATCGACCGTCCACCACTCAGTGACCGATCAGTGCCTACCCTTGCTTTGCCCTCTACTCTCACCTGAGCTTGAGAGTGATCAGCACGTTCAGACCGTCGAACACCACTCGATACAGGAACCTGCTCCCGGCTACACAGTCATCGACCACCCCCCCTGCACTTGCCCTCTCTCCTGCCCTCTCCAAAGTTGCCTTCGCACCCGCTCGGGCCGACTGACGCTCTCCGGATGGCATATTTCCCGCTGAACTAAAGCTCTGGGGAGGAAGCTCGTCTCCAGCGACCGCACCCAATGGCTGAGAAACGGCAGCAGGGTCGGCGCTGGGAACAGCAGTGGTGGAAGAAACGGCAGCAGCCGCAGGGGAATGGAGAGCAGAACCTCCGGAACTAGCGTGCGATTGAGATCGGAGAGGGGGTGGCGGCAGCGGCGGTGGCGGCGGCAGCAGCTTCGCCCGGCGGACAACGTGAACGCGGCTCAGGCCGGTCGAGGAGTGGGAATCGCTTCGCGCAAAAGAGCGGAGATGGCTACCGTGAGCGGTACCGGCCGCCGCTGCCGCCGCAGTTGCGCTCACGGCGGTCGAAGTACTAGAGCTGGCCGACGCCGAGGACGCATTGGAGTTGAACCCACGGCAGCTGGCCTGCTTGGACCCAAGCCAAGCCGCTCGAGTAATGGCATCCAAATGCTCGTCCCACTTGCCGCTCCCGACTCCCCTGTGGGCACGGCGGTCGTCATCTCCCGCGTGTTCGCTGCCGCCACCCTCGTCTCTCGTTTCCGCGACAGTGTGGGCCCTTTCGACCAAGTCTGTCTCTGTCGCGGCATCTCCAAGGACAACGTCACTTACAGCTTCGCTCCCTTCCGGCCTCTTTCGTCCACCACTCGGGACAGATTCTTGGCTAGAGCAGCTCTCCCGTTCACTCTCATCCCCCGACCCCTCGCCAAGGCTGGCAAGGGCCCCATCGAGACCCTCCCCAGGCAGCAGGTCCAGGTTTGGGGTCACACCGCCGCAAGACGTCCAGCCGCCCCCGGCTGACATCGCTCTCCACAGTGGCTTATCGGGTCCCGCATTGTTATCCTCGTCAACATGGTGGCCGCTATTGTCGCGGCCAGCTAAGAAACCCGCAGTGAGGTCTATTCCGTCTGCTGCAAAGGATGTCGACGCCGTAGAAACGAGGGTGGTCGCACCGCGCGCTTTCCGCCGTGAGGAGCCGCCGCCGCCACCGCCACCGCCGAACCCGAACCCGAACCCGAAACCGCTACGATTGCTGCCGCTGCCACTGCTGCTGCTGCTGCCGGTATCGCTATCGCTGTCATCATCGTCGTCGTCATCGTCCTCGCTCTCGTCGGCGTCAGAACTATCGCTCGCCGTAACGCCTCCAACGCCGAAACCCTTAACGTCGCCACCGGTGCCGTCTCTGCCAGCAGCTGGCCCGGGGAGCACACCGTGAGACGTCACCGCGCCCTTTACCACCTCCACCGACACCGCCGTTCCTCCGTCCGCAGAAGCCGAGACTTCCGTCGCAGACTTTGCACCGCCCGCCGCGCTATGCCTGCCACTGTCGTAGTCCGCATCGGCAGCAGACCCCGGCCCCTCGCCAGTCTCCCCGCCCTCCGCGGACACCACCACCGATGGGGAGGGTGAAATAGAGCGAGACCTAGAACGGGAGCGTGAATGGAACCGACCGTGCCCTCTCGCAACGCCTTTCGGGAGGGAAATTTTGATGCCCCCCCCGCTGCCCTGTTCCAAGACGACTCGGCGGAGCCGGAGGAGAAGACTCCCGCGACTTCCGGCGCTCCGGTCGCAGAGCCGGGCCTCCACCTTCCCCGCCCTCAAGCGCAGCCCGTGTACCGTCGTCACTGCCAGGCTGGTAGTCGGGATGACCACCCTGCTCGGCCGGCCGTCATCATTGTCCGGTGTGTGGCGGGAGAAGAGTGGGGGGAGGGTTAGAGGGGTAAGAAAACAATCGTTGAGGCGTGCCAAAAAGCAAGGAGAAAGGGACCACATACGACGGCAAGACATGATTATCATCAAAAAAGCGTGGCTTACAAGCGAAATCGTGGCATCATCCCATATCGTCGTGAGAGAGATTAGAGAGAGAGATTGAAGAGAGAGAAAGAGAGAGAAAGAGAGAGAGAGAGAGAGAGAGAGAGAGAGAGAGAGAGAGGTTGGGCCGACACGACCACGCGAGGGAAGCGCCCCACCTGCACGTGGTGAAGGGGTTGATGGCTCCGGACTTCTCGACCGAAAAGCCGAGGCTGACCGCCACGCCCCCACGGATAGAAAGCCTCACGCCTCGTTTTCCCAAGTCGGCCGGGGCCGTGTCGTACACCGACACATCCACCTCAGAGAGGCAAAGGGGTCCCAGCCGCAGGCCTCTCACCTGCTCCACAGGCGAGGGTCCACCCCGCGGCCGACGAGAAAACAAGGCGTCAAGAGGGGCGGACGGTGAGGGGTACATTGGGCGGCGGCGGTACTCAACCCCCGATGACCTTTCTATCACTGCAAAAATGCAATCCTACACCGATCCCATGTCCATTGTCCCAAAATACATGGGTGTACTGTCGTGCAAAAGGGGTTAAGAACTGCACCAACGATTGTTTAGGCCAACTTACTTGAGGTTGGCGTGAGACAACGTGTGCGGTAGCAAAAGGGATGAAGAGGGAGGGGGTCTGGGTGTTGCTTGTGCGGTCGGAGTCGGAGCCGACGAACGGATTCAGGGGGGAGCGACACCGAGACCAAAAAGAGGTGTTTTCCCCACAGCGTCTGCTGCACTCTCAGAAAGCGCGCGCGCGAACGTGGGCGCGATAGGGCCGAGAAAGTCGTGCCAGATGTATACGAGGTAGGTGGTACATACGGCAAGAGGGTGGTGGGGAACAATGTGATACTCCAGGGACATGTTTCGCCACGGCTGGTACTATGGCCTCATCGGAATAAAAAAACAAACCCAGGAACAGCTTCTTGCCGAATACTATTGGCGGGCGGATGCTGAAACTACGCGGCCCCCAAGAGGAATCGCGATGGAGGCACCACGCGCAGCTGCAAAGATGAATTTCGAGCAAAAACAGTGATCCCAAATTTAAGAAAAGTACGACTCGACAAACGCAATAACAGGCGACGGAATCCAGCAGCGGCGACGAGCCCAGCGTAACAGGGCGAACACGCGACAAGCTGTATGAGTTCCCGGCCGGGGACCAAAGCGGGAAAAAAACGCGCATCACGCCCCATTCGTAAAAATCCCGCTACCATCCTGCCCGACTAAATTGCTTGCGCCTCGCAGCTTCACCCACCATATTAGCGAACCCCTCGGGCGGGGTCGTTGACACACGGCGGCCAACGCGGTGAGGATGGTCATCAACGGACCCGGCGCTCCCCCCCGCGGCTTGCTCGGGCAGTGCTTTCGCCTGGGAGCCTTGTGCTCCCCTCATCAGCCTTGAGAACACGCTGGCGTCGCTGCTGCTCCTCCTCGTGATCACGCCGCTCCCCGCAGTCCAACCCCCGCTTCCGCCTCCAGAGCGAGACGAGGGCGGTCGACATCTGAGCCGGGGAATCGGCACCTGCGAGAAGACACATATAGCAGTATGGCGACAAGGACACGATTTCATGCATGG
>JBBMHQ010108191.1:0-21475 GCA_037834295.1 Postelsia palmaeformis
TATGTATGTATGTATGTATGTATGTATGTATGTATGTATGTATGTATGTATGTATGTATGTATGTATGTATGTATGAGTACATAATACGAGTACTCTCACTCGTACGAACATTATTATTGTTAGGCGAGCATGCCACATACTGCAGTCGTGGTACAGCTGTAATTCGAATGTGGTATGGGTCGTACGAGTGTTGCATCTATCTGGTGATCAACCACGAACACCAACAATCAGCAGCAGATTGGTGTGGCGATACGTCGCTGTTTGATTTGTGTATCATATCTAGTAATAGCAGCTGCTGTTATCGTACACCACCACCAACCAGCTTGTGTGCGCCGGCGGAAGGCATCACCAGGGACCAGGCAAATAAATAAAAAGTACCGGAGATTTTCGATCGGACGTCGCGGACCTCCGGCTTCACCCACGGCTCAAATATCGAAAGTAATCGTACTCCTGACTCCTAAGGCATGCCCACGGCGGCGGCGGCGGTGCCCTAAATTTTAGGCAGCAATAATAGCAGGTTTTACAATCTGAAAGATTCCACTTGACATAAAAAAATCAGGATGCGAAGTAGATTTGACAGCAAGGACAGCCAGCCGCAAGGAGGCTTTTTTTCAGATCAAATTATAGATAATTACACTCACCATTAGTTAACTACCATGGTAATAAGTAGTAATTTAAATTAATAGTAAATCATCATACAGCAGTTTCACGAATAATACCGATGCCTGACTTAGATGATACCTGGTACCTCGAACCATATCAAATACAATCCAAACATCACAACAGCAGCAGCAGTAGCTCATTCCTCGAAATATTAACCACAGCAGTTAGAACCCGCCCATACGAAAACAAAACAATATTCAATCCATTTTTTTTTTTTTTTCCATCCCCTTTATTATCTTCGCCCTTCTTCTCTCTCTCCCTCTTCAGTCGTAACTCAGATCCGGGGTCACTAAGTAGGCTCTTCTCCCTCCTCCCCACTACAGCAAGCAGTACTTGCCTTGCATTTTTATCGCGAGAAGATTTCAGCAATTTCTTCTCTCGTCGACTTGCGTCGAATTTCGCCTACCCACGCAACGACTGCGCTCTCAGCAATTGGTCCCTTTTTATTTTTTCAGATAAAGTCTCACCACGGTGGGATTTTGAACTTGGGTACCAATACCATATTTATTTGTAAAATGATGAAGATTTCAACATGCTGCAAAACCATATTATTACTATTAATATCCCTTATTCGGGTTATTACTCCGGAGTATATAGTATCAGTGCGCAGAATGATTATGCAAATTGTCCTGATGACCCGGGTAGCATCCAGGGGAGTTACTGACTGACCTACTGCATTTCTTTGACAAGGAAATACATACCAGGTATAGAATACGCTCAAATGGCATATATAGCATACATTTTTTTTTATAAAAACCTATTTTTTTTGTATAATTCGGTAAAAAATGGGTCAAGACGAAACGTATTACGCAGCTTGCAAAGCTGGGTATCAACTATCTAATCAGTCGAACTCACAGCTGACGTTTTTCATAATTTTATAAAATCTGTGAGCCCGGATTTTTAGGGGAGTGTTTGACCTAAAAATTGCGTAGCGCGGTGCGCGGTCTGCACCTCGGAATCGTCATCCATCCGCAATTGAGAAATTTCCGGGTTGAGTTGGGTGTTCGCCCGTACCTTGCTCCCAACAAGAAGCAAAATACCTTAACAGCCTATTAAGCAAAATACCTGAACAGCCTATTAAGCAAAATACCTGAACAGCCTATTGAGCAAAATACCTGAACAGCCTATTAATACCAACCTACAGATTCGGGCTCACGGATGGTAATAGGGCCTTGTTGTAAATAACTAACTTGTTATTATTATAATTATAATTATGAACAAAATTTTCGCTATAAGTCACGAAGCAGAATCCAGAACACTCACCCCATCGTGCCCTCAAAACGGTGGTCATATCGCCTGCTATGCACGTCAAAATTTTGTCCGACAGGTGTCTCGGGTATCTGAGATTAAGCGGTAGCCAAGCACTCCGTGTAACCTTACCAACACAAACAAATACCTTCTCGTAATATTGACCCGTAAATGTACCCAACGAACTCGATTCTAGTCGTGTGAGGATTACCTCGCAACTTTACCCCATCGACTCGATTTTACTCTGAGAATTGCTCCGCAACCTTGCCTAGTCAACTTCATGTTCTCCCGCAGTACTATCCAAGCAACTCGTTTTTGTCCTGATGATTCCCAATCAACTCACTATTCTTCTGATTATTGCCCTGAAAAAAAATGGTGTGACATTGTCCCATTCTTCCGCAGCTTCACCCTGCCAACTCGATATTTTCAATGATTGTCCCGGAACCCTAACCAATAAAAAATCGGCTACATTCTGAGTATAGCACCGTAGTTCTATCCAGTGAAGTCGCTTTTCTTCTGAGGAGTGTCCCGCAACTCTACCCAATCACACGTACCCAATCAAACATCGGTTATATTTTGATTTTTCCTCGCAAGCCAACCCAACCAACTCGTTTTTCTTCTGACATCATCTCCGCACTCCTACCCAATAGAAAAACGGATATATCCCTGGAAGGTTCCTACACTACCAAATCAACTCACACAATTTCATTTACTAGGGAGGATCGCTCCGCAGCCTTACCCAACCAATTCACTGTTCCCGCAAGGATTACTCCGTCCACTTCAACCCGCCTTTCTGCCGAGTAATACTCCGCAATTCCACCCAACTATATATATTATATGATGTTCATCGGAGGGTGATTCGGGCCACCGGCCGAAAGAAAAAAACACCGAACACCCCCCCCTCCCCCCCCCCCCACTGAATAAACCAAGACAAAATTACAAGTCTGACCTACACTATCAGGATCATTTTTATTACAATATTTAGTCCAAACGATTCCAATATTTCGGGACATAGTGATACAACATAGCACATGTCTTTGCTGGCGAAAAGTCCACATCTTCGGACACCCGCCGAACAAAATTCCCGTCAAGAGGGGTCATCGAGACATGCCCTGCCCGCAGAGCTCGCAAGAACTGCCATAACGGCAGCAAAACAAAAAAGAGACCCGGGTCGAGATCACCGAGACAGGCCTTCACCGCAGAGGTCGTACGAACGACCACAAACAACGGGAAAAAATAAGTGCAACTCCAGAACCAGGAGCATAACTAAAAATAAACCAGCATAACCATCATCGGCTCCACCCCGCGTCCTCATCGTCCCACAAATCGTCCCCGCCCCCCTCCCCATCAGCGCCTCTACTCGGAGAAGGCGACCCGCCCGACAGCTCCTCCTCCTCCGGAGGGTGAGAGCTGTGTGGGTATTGCCGCGCATCGGCGTCATATTTCACCCTCGCGTCCTTACCCTCCCGCCCACCGCCACGACGCCTCTCACCACCATCACCACCACCACCACCTGCTCCTCCTTGGTTACCCGCTCCTCCAAAACCTTCTCCCCACATTCCATTCTCGTCTCCAATACCACCACCATCACCCCCTGCGCCTCCTCGCCCCCCCCCGCCGACAAACCCGTCTCCCCACGTCCCATCCTGAGTTCCACCACCACTACCACCACCACCACCGCTACCGGCTCTTCCATTATACGATGTCGAAGCTTTTCTGTTACCGCTGCTAGAGCGGCTGCGACCAGGGTTTCGCGTTGGGCTACGAGGGGTACCGGGTGGACTCCCCGGGGGGGATAATGCCTCCGTTACCTTGTCTAAACCCGAGCTCAGGGCCTCCCCGGCCCTCGCCGTCAGCTTGTGTCTCTCGTCGTACTGTCAACAACGAGAACACGCAAACATTTTCAGACAAAATCGTTATTTTCCACACTAATATTTATAGTAGGAGGCACCCGAACAGAGTGCCCGAAAGGTCGACAGAATATGTTTTAGATGCGGGGGGGGGGGGGTACGGAGGAAGCTGTTGAGAAAACGCACATGAGGTGGCTGATTAGATGCGCCGTCAGCTTGTGCCTTTCGTCCTAGTCAAAACACGGCTAAAAAATAAAAAGCGTTATTAATAGTGTTAACGCAGGCACATGGGTATTAGAGTAGGAGGCAAATGAAGAAATTGTCGAGTAGGTCGACAGATGAAGGAAGGGAGGCGAGGGGCGGAGCGGGGGTACTCATTATCTTGCATGGCCGTAGTCGTATGCCCATATACCCTCGCATCCCTACAACGCCGGGACGGAGCACGTCGGGATTTCACCGACCAGATAGACATCTTGCTATTAATAGCACCAAACTTGAAGCGCCGTGAGGTGTTCGGCGAGTCGTATGAAGGGTGAGCTGCATCGTACTAAGAACCGCTTGTGAGGCGGACTTACATATGGACGACGGCTTCAATGAGTTAATTTGATGTCCGGCGTACCATATGTCCTATTTAAGAGGCCACTCCCAGAGAGAACTATGGTGTTGCTGTTACGGGGGACCATCATACCAGGTATTAAGTAGGACCTACGATAAACACAAAAACCTATATATTTCGCTATTTTTACGGACAATCTTTGGTTATATTTACTATGCCTCCCCGTAAGAGGTAACTGCCTTGTGGGTGCCTTCCCTCAAACCACGTGGTACGATCATCCCCCGTGTGCGGTGTAAAGGTTCTCCATCCCGCACAAATGATCCAACTCGATCGCCAGCTGTGACCGACCGCCAAAAAAACAAGAACAAAAAAAACGTTGCCCTGGTTGTCCAGTGAGCGGCATGTTTTACAGTGTCGATGCCAACCGACGGCAACCCAACCTGTACAAAACATCAAGGGGGAAACGTGTTGTGACGTGAGGGGGTTTACAGTACTGGACTAATATTACTCAATGCTACAAGCGTTGTACCTTTCGTCATACTGCTGACAAAACCAAACAAAATATTGTTGTTCCAGGCGCTCGTTTTTCAAAGCCTTTTTTGCTTAGTCTTAGTGTCCCCCCCCCCCCAGTGTCCGGGTCTCGAAAATGAACAGTGGTGATAGTGGGCTGTCGGATTTGTTTCACGTGCATTCCTGGCTAGAATCTAAGGAAAGCTCTTACTAAACGCCTATATATCGAGTACAGACGCATTCGTTACACAGCTTCTCGGTGTACGTAGGAGCCATGTCCGGGCATACGTGTGCAAGCGTTTGTTGGGTAGGGTGGATCGATAGGTACCCGGGGTATTTTCGGAGGGAGCGACGTTACTTGAGTGTCGGGTACCGGGTATCGAGTCAATATCGATCCTTACTGGACTCGTTCGGTAGGGTATTGAGGCCGTACCGAACCTTACCCAAGACTTCGGTAGGGTATTTACCGATAACATAACCCCGGTATAGTTTGGTGCGTGCCGTAGCGAAAATGCCCTTGAGAAAATGTGCAACTCCCACAATAGCACACCTGGCTCACATATATACCATATATACCACTGTAGGCACCCAATAGATTGTGGGATAGCTTGGCAGGCGCAGGGGGTGTGGTCATGTGTTGCTTCCCTCAGTCACGTGATCATTGACCGCGCATGGATTTCGAGGCAACGCACCGTTCCTAGTCCCACTGTAATAGATACACCTCCAGCAATTGGGCGCTGCAGGGCACGTCGGAAATTGCACGTCGGACGCTCGATGTGATTTGCCGTCGGCATGCGCCTCTGGTCGCACTGATACTTTCGAAACGCAAGGGAACTGAACGGGTGAATGAACAGATAGAAAGCATTGGCAGGTGGTCGGCAGAAAGAAGCGACGGAGGGATGGAGGGGCTGTACTCACGGTCATGCATGGCTGTACCCGTAGGACCATAGACCCTCGCCTCCCTTCAATGCCGAGGCGGAGCACGTCGGGTTGGACACCGATTAGGTACACAGTTCGCTTTGGGAATACTGGGTCGGGTTGGGTCGGGGTGGGTTGGGTCGAGCAGGGTTGCATCGGGGGGTTGGTTGAGCCAGGTTGGCTGGGTTGGGATCCCAAGTGTGTTAATCCATGCCCAAAGTATATCACCTGCTTGACGCCGCGCCACGCATGCTTTGCCCCCTCTGTTGTCCTGTGGACTACAGCATGCTCCCGGTCTAGCTCCTTTAGCCTGTCGGCCGCCCTCTGCGTGCCTTGGACAAACTTTGTTTGCCCGTAAATCCGTCAAAAACGAAAGCGGTGTGTGCACGTGTTCGTGAATATGTTGGTGTTTGTGTAATCGCGCTTTGATGCATTCGTCCGTTAACTTTTATAGTTTGTTTTTTCTTCTTGGTGTTGCGTTGTGTTTTCGTTTGTCCGTGTAGTGCAGTTTTGAGTTCATGTTTGTGTTAGCGAATACGTTTCGTTGAAGTGCTCGAGCTCATGATCTGGTGAGCCTCTGGGCGTGTCTTTGTGTATATTATACCGGCACGTGTGTGGTTTTGGACAGAGAGCTGCAGTTCTGTCACCAATCTGGTCCATAACAAGGGTATCCGTTTCATGTCTACATCAGAGCAAAAACGATTTTTATATTAGCGGCCACAGTGCTACCAATATATGTATACATACATACTGGTATGTTGCTGCAAAGAGCTATTCCTTCCTCAAGCTAAATTTATCAGCTGTCGTGGTTAAAACATTCAGTCGGCGTCTGGGCCTACGGTAGGCGCTAAAGAGTTCACGCACGTCGGACATATTCCTATCTATCTATATATCTATTTGTCTATCCATCTATCTACACATAGATTATCTTATCTATCAATCTACAGATATATCATCTACCGATATATCATCTACAGATGAGATAGATCATCTACATCCTAACCTGCCGCAATGCCATGTGGTGTAGGGTTTGCCTTCTAGGGCATATCCAACCCACCAGCGAACGCATGCGAGATCGTACAGACTGAACAACCCCCACCCGGTACAATGAGCTACATCATACGGATCACACATATCACACAGATCATACAGATCATACAGATCATTTGCCCTGAAACACCTACCAGGTAGAGAAGGAAGTGCAAGCCAGACGGCACATACACAGATTCCCCTGGAAAAATCCAATCACGAGTGCGGACGGTGTGTCGGATGATCTAGCTCATCTTCCCGACTTGTGAAACGGTTTTACCGCCTCTTGGAAACCCGGCTTACCCTGTCGGTGAGGTGATATCGATCGTTCACTTCCGTCGTCCTCTCGAATGCCGCAAGGGCCATTTTCCCAGACGAGCGGGCGATATCTCCAGCCTGAGCCCACGCAACGCACGCAGGTTCGAGGTAGGCAGGCAGGCAGGCAGGCAGGCAGGCAGGCAGGCAGGGGGGGGGAGGGAGGGATAGCGGGGGAAGGGTGATTTGCGGGAGGTGAAGGGGTGCTAGCTACCCTCGCTGTCCGTCGCAACAACGCGGTTCGCACAAAACAAATATCTCACAAGTTGGACACGTCACAATGATAACAATGATCACAATCTACTCTATACACATAGTATGATAATTACATATATTGTGTATTCTACATCCTACATCCTGCATTTGCCATTTTCCGTCATGATGCGTTCTCCAAGAGCCATAAGATACCAACCCCACCTGTCAAAAATAGCTCAAACGGGGGACCTAGTGAACAGGACCAAATATTGTTAGTAAAAATAGGCGAATATATATCATTTTTTGTGTTGACCGTAGGTCCTATTTGATACTACTATTACTACTATTACTATTAATATACCTGGTACCTTATGTTTCCCCGTAATACGCTGCGTCAAATAGACCCCGCCCGGCCAACGTGATCGAGATCGTGCCAGTCACATGCGAAACACATAGCGTCGCGATAAATGTCTCACACGCAGCTAGAAAAATATGAGTTTAGATTATTTATTTCGATCTCACAGCTGACGGGTCTTCTTCCTTCCTACGAAACAAAAACAGGGATCCATCTTCTCCGGGCATCTGATCTATGTGATCTGTCCGATTTACCTATCTGATCTGTCCGACCTGGCCTGACTGATCTGTCCGATCTGACTTATCGGACCTGATCGATCTGACCTATCTGATCTGTCCGATCTGACCTATCTGATATGTCCGATACGTTGTATATTACCTGGCCAATGTGATCCATTTGATCTGTGCGATCTACTACTGTATATCTAACCTGTCTGTCTCATACTATCTATATGATATGTACGACGTATGGAAGGTCTCACCTTATCGTCTGAGCTGGCGGCGAGGCCCATCGCTCCCAGGCCTAGCCCTACCGACACAATCAACGAGTGGAACACCACATGGCCTGCGGGGTAAGGGGACGTGATATCGATACAGTCGCGATAACGACAGAGACAGAGAGACAAGAAGGGAGTAGTGAGGGACCAAAAGCGATAGAAATTTACAAACACATATAGAAAGAAGGAATGATTACGGGATAGAGAGAGGGAAGCATGCACAGACAAACACACCTGTTATATATGTGGAGGTCTTACTGATATACAGAGGAATATACAGGGATGGATAGCATCAAAGGGCGAGAGAGAGAGCGGAACGGTGCGAGAAGGAAGGGTATACTCGATACTATACATGACCGTAGTCGTATGACCATTAACCCTCGCACCCCTTCAATGCCGGAACCAAGCATATCGGGTTCTCACCGACCATGTAGACATTGCTTGCACCAAGCGCGAAGCGCCGTGAGGTGTCTGGCGAGTCGCGTAAGGGGTGAACTGCATCCTAGTACACTAAGAACCGCTTGTGATGGCGGCGTCGGTGAGTTGTTTTTTCTCCCGGCGTGGCCACTTGCAGAGACAGCAATGGGGTACACTATGGCACTGTCTCGTGGGGTAGACAAAAACAAATAGCGATACGCACGTAGATACACATGTAGAGGTATGTGTATGCAGCGAGGGATACGGGTGCGAAGATGCATACCAGGTACCCGGGTACCGTATAATGTACCAGGTAGAGAAAAACAGCGGGGCCCGGAGAAAGCACGGAGGGGATAGCGAGAGAGAAAGAGAGAAAGAAAGACAACCATAGAGACCCAGATGAACACGTAAAAATGTGTGCATGTAGAAAAGGCAGAGGGGTATACAGGGAGAGGAGAGGGAAATAGGGGCAGATAGAGAGAAAGAGCGCCGAGAGAGAAATTAGGAAGCGGGTAGATAAACAAACAGCGATAAACGACGTACACGAAGAGCCTTGGTCCGTATATAGACAGAGACAGAGAGGGGTACATGTGTCCAGAAAATACCAGAGGAGGGGGGCGAAGGAGGGCGCAAGAGACGGAGAGATAGGGAGAGGGGCAGCTACAGGGAGAGGGCTTCAGAGATAGGGAGAGGGAGGGGAGAGGTGGAGGTACAGACGTACTTCGTGCCAGGCATACAATATCCTCAGATGTTAGGGTAGACAGTATTATCCTTCTTCTGGCGGAGAGACGAGGGAATAGGTCTCTTACCGTTTCCTACAGACGGCGACAGCCTTCCGTTGGCTGCACACTATCGCACATCTGACAGATCATATAGATCATCTGCAGATCATCTACGGATCACGATCTGGATATTTTTTCAGGCCAGGTCTATCCCTGATCTGTATGATCTAGCTCATGTTCGCGGGTGGGACCCGTACAACCTGCATGATCTACTGTATCACATGTTTCCTGGGTTGGACCTGCTCTAAAAGGCAAATCTTGCACAACCCCTCACAACGGCAGGCGAGGAACTCGATCGTCTGTAGATAGATATATCATGATCTATCTGATCTGCCCTACAGTAAGTGTGCATGTTTCCTTAGTATTATTTCTGAAAGTCTGTTTTCCTACGAGAGTGCCGATACTGTGTACATGTCGAGATAAAAACTTGGTTTTATGTCGAGCATGTCCGGCACAGCCGGCGTCCCCGGTGGCTTGGTAGGTAGTCCCCGCGCCTATCAAGATCAATTTCGTGGGTCCAAGTCTCACCGAGTGCATGCTCAGGGGCTTTTTCTTGCATAAAAGGAAATGATTGAGCGGAAAGCGCGAGAGCGTGAGTTAGCTACATTCGATGAAAATCGACGAGCACTAGGAATGCTGAACCCTATGCGCGACAAAAAATAAAGGCACGTACCGGGGGGGAAAAGGGAAAGCACCTGTGACCACGGCTTGTCCAGAAGGTCGTCGAGGGTAAAACCTCCTACGAGTTTAGGCTGGGAAGTGAAAGTGATGATTAAAAAACAAGAACAAAAACAAATCCGGAACCGGTTTCTCTCCAGATGCGCACACTCTGAGCACCGGCTATATACTGGCTTTTGTCTGCAGTACGAGCTGAGCCAACCAAGTTGTTGCCAGAGCGGTAGACTGACCATGCCCCGCTCAATGCTACACATTGGGATGTGATTTTTCGACACGGCCGGTGTTGACCATGCACCAGCCGACAGACGGGACGCCTGCTTTTTTTTGCTGATTGTTTTCGTTCGAAAGATATGACCAGTACAATTTTCCGGAAACATACGAAAGCGCCCATCACTTGTCTGAAGAAATACATGAATAATGAAGGCAGGACCTGTCCTTCTTTGCACATGCACTTCAAATCCGAGGTCACGATTTTAGATCGAAACTCGCAAAATTAAGCGGGGCATCGCGCACAAAAACCCACTATTTTTCGTGCGTCTTGTCTACTGTATGAAAATCGTGTATTATAGGCAATATTTTTCAATGGGTGGCGAACTGGGCAATGAAACAAATACCGGTCTTTTTCTTGGGTGTCCAGCTATGTCTCCACCAAATTTCGCCTTGATCGGGAACGCCCATTTTAATACGGAGTTAGTGTTAAAAAACGTGTGTTTTTCAGTCTTCGCCGATATCTCGTCCATATCGAGTCAAATTATAACATGCCATAATTTTGTGCCAGTGTATATACGTTTTTGGGTGCATCTAGTGATGCGCCAGGCTGAGTGCCTCCAAGTTCCAACTCCTGATTCCCAGGGGTTCTCAAGATACGGCCGTTCTTATTTTGTCAACATACCAGGTAGGCAGTTGCGTTGAGCAACGGAACGATACTTCGGGGTTCCTCGTTGTCTCCTTTTTCATCTCCCCTCCCTCTGCTTCTCTCGGCCTCCTATTTTGCTCCGTTGTCTATCCCTCCCCCTCTCCTTCTCGCTCTGTCAACAAAAATCTTCTTCTCCTCTCTCTGATACAGCGAGGGCACAAGCCGAGCAGTAAGGGGAGGGGGGGGGGGGGGCGTATAACACTATCACACTATCACACGTGTGCTAAGAGCTAGGATAACACAGCCCCTCCGACAAGTATCGAGGATCAGTCTTTCGAGCATAGGGAAAGCGCAAACGCCTACTAGGTAGTAGTACGGGGCACCTTAGTAAATAGGACCTACGGTACACAAAAAAAACTGTATAGTTCCGCATGTTTACCGACAACGTTCGGTCCTGTTCACTATGCCCCCCCGTCATAGGTACATGGGTGGAAGCATTTCGTCCAGATCTGTATAAGGCCGTTCTTTTCGGTTGTGTATGTGTCCTGGGCCCTTAAGGCATGGTTCGGAGTAACTCGATTCGGAAAATCTCCCATGGGGCGTGTTATGTTACCACACCCGGGTGGTAGCCACATCTCATAACACGCGTGATCCCGTAGTACTCAGCACCATATTTGGTCCCGGCTACTATTGTGCCGACAGAGCCGAGGAAAACGAGGGAAGAAGGAGGAACAGACGAGAACAGAGAAGAGAAGAGAAACGAAGGGAGACACCAAACAAAAGTGACCGCAGAAAACAAAAAAAAACAGAGCAGGCGAAGCTATTACGGCACTTGATGCAACGACACAAAAAAGGGAGCACTCTTCCGAGATGAGGGCTGTGAGCGACTCAACCACGTATTGAACAAATACGTTTTAAAACGGGTGGTCTCAAGTGGGCACAGCAGTAGGTAAAATAGCCCTTTTTACGGGACCCCGCGGTAAGGGCAAAGGGTACCAGAACAAGGGACCTCGAATGTCTGCCCACTACTGACAGTAAAAGGCCGGTACCACCTCTAAATCTGATAAGGGACTACGTGTACGGTACACATACAAGGGGCCTCCAACCCCTATTTCAGTAAATTATAAAATACGTCAGGTGTGAGTTGGACTGATTAAATAGTTGATACTCAACTTGGCAAGCTGCGTAATACGTCTCTCGTCTATACGCCAGTTTTACTGTATCTTATGAGATGTATGAAAAGCTCTTCGCGCGTATTCCTATGCGTAATCCCTTGTTGAGGACACAGGCCAGTGGCCCTTTGTAATACTACAGCAGTGACACTGAACACACACCAGACTGTAGTAGGTAGGACCAAATACTGTTTGTAAAAATAGGAAAATGTATTGGTTTTTGTGTGTACCGTAGGTTCTATTTAATATGGTGCCCCGTAATAGGGCCCCTTAAAAGGGGCTACCTAATGTAGCCCTCTGGCGAGTAACCCCCTGAGGGCCTGAGAGAGGGGAAAAAAACGCCCATAAAAAGATGACCGCTGCAGGTAGCGCCGGTCAAACTAGCCAGCCCTATTGAATAGTGTGCCCCATCAACAGTGCGCCTTAGGGTGTGGCTGCGGAGGTAGGGCATCGGGGATCGAGCACCCCAACTTCAAAACGGCAGCGCGCTGCGTGGCACTGCTGTACCGTAAGGGTAGCCCTTGAGAAGGATGCGGCTTATCGTACAGGCGCACAGGGGTGGACGCCATCGTTTTTCAGAGCTCGTTTCTGCTTGACAACAAGCGGACAGGGTCATTGATGGATCTCGGCCAGATCGTTCCGGAAAACGCCTCCTTACTTCGATATTGGCAGCCTTCCGGTTCTGGAAAAAACCAGCGTTGAAAGACGATCATACACACACCTGTGCCGATAGCCGTGCGCGACAACCCGCATCCTTACGGTGCCCGTACGGCGCGCTCATGGCTAGGGAGGATTGTTGATCGGGGCCCACACTCTACGTTCTTGTCGCCATATTTGGCCCCCACAGGTGTTAACGGCAGAGGGGGAAATCAGTCAAGGCTGTCTCGTACACGCACTTTAGTAGACCGTGTGCGTGCAAAAGAACCCCTGAAAAAACGGAAAAGGAAAACCCGCATTCGAAATAAGTATTTCTGCACATGAACAGCATGAACAGCAGCAAGGGAGCCACCAAAATCACAGCAGCACGACGGCCGCGGTCAACTTGAGGCGGCTTGCGCAACTGCCTCGCGCTTCGCGCTCGACTGTGCTTCGTTACAATCATTTTCGTATATACCACGCGTAAGAAACGACCCCCTCCGCGCAAGTTTTTTCTTCGCCATAAACTCAATTTTGTATTTCTCTTGCAAAAAACAAACGAACCCCCTTCGGGAAAACTTCGTTCTCGTTTACCTTCCCCTCACCTGCCAACGCCCCCACAGCTCCCGCCCCCACCACCACTCCAATTGGCGGCTGGTCTGGGTCAATCCGGGGCGTTCGAGAGGAAGGGGGGGTGCCGTACGTACCCCCCCCCCTCGAGAAGAAGGCGCTTGTCCCAGGGAGTTGCGCGAGACAAGCCACCATCACAGGCGGCGCCACTGATGGGGGGATCGGGAAGACGTTCGGCATTTCGGCTGAGTGCAAAAATCACCGAAAAGCCTCCTTTAGCCTCAGGAAACTCACGTTTTTCTGCTGGGTGAAGGGGGGGGGGGGGGGGGGAAGCAGAAGCAGGGGGGCGATGGGGCAGGTTCTTGCTGCTCAAGAGGCTCCTTTGGTTGGAGCAAGAAAATAGTACTCGGGTCTGATAACTATTACACTTTCCTTTTGTTTTTTACAGCAGCAATACTCTTTCTGATACAATAACAACATATCACGACTCCTTACCGAACACGGCATATCTCCAATACTACTGTAGGCAGGGGAACATCTCCCCACGAACGTATAGCGTGTTCGCTATGGTCTGTAAGATGTGTTGGGGGCCTTGGATCTGCAAGGGAGGGTAGCACTCTACTAACTATTGTCTACTGCTGTGTTTGCATCACGAAACGGTATTGCTCAGCAGCAAACAATTTTTATCATCCCGGACGCTCCTGTATGGTATATGTTGCCCTGCTGTGGACTTGTAGGACGCTACGGGCGATCGAACTGCCCAGGTAGGTTCGCCCAATATTGCTCGGCGTTCTGAACGAAAATATGAGTCAAGAACAGTACCAGCAGCCTGAGAACCTCCAATGTCTCAAATCCGTCTACGGGGTAGAAGAGGTATGGGGAGTTGCTTTTTAGTCAGGGGCACTTTTTTACCGAAAAAGGCGTCGGATTGATCCGGCGCCTGAGACAAATGCTATCTACGTATGAGCCATGCTCTCTGAAACTGCCGTGAGGGAGACGGCCTGAGCATTAGAACTAGAGAAAAATCACTTTCGGTGGGGAATCGTGAAAGGTCGAAATTATACCAAAAAAATTACAGCAACTGGACACAAAAACGTATTCGATTGGCTCATAGACTGCAGTGCTCTTGTAATTGTTCGCCACCGGGCCCCCTTTATTTTGTTTGTTCTTTCGCCCACGGTTCTTTTGTCTCCTGCCTGGTACGTACGTACAAGGCGCTTCGCTCCACGGGCGGCCCACCCGCTACGCTTGCTCAGGAAGGAAATTACTATTGATATGCCACGCGGACAGAGGTCCATGATTGAATATAGCTTTTTCATGATCGGTCGTAGTTGCAAACTGGCGACTTGACAATGCCAAGAGTCCCGCCGCCATGCTTCAGGAGAAAACAGCTCGGACGCCACATACGCTTCGCGTCGCGGGCGGTTGCCGGGCGTACGTCGCCCTCTACGCTCGCACACATGCCGTACGTACGTACATACCCAAGGTTCGTAGGGTAATCCTTTTCCTCTCTTCATGCTTGCTGTATGTACTGCTGTACGAAAGAAAAAGCACAGCACGGCACAGCAGCACCGCAAAAACAAAGAAAACGAGACAAGAAAAATGCAAAGAAAAACAAATCCCCGCCCCCTCATGAAATAATTTTCTGCCTGATTGGAAGACCTTGCACCGGTCGAAAAGTAAAAAATAAATTGTACAGCATAGCTTCCCTTTCAGCCTCGTACGCCGCCGCCCCTCTCGCGATCACCTGGCCACCGACTCTGTCCGGTTAAGGCTTTCCTCAGTCTCTGTCACAGTCAGCCCCGTCGCCCGCCTCGCGTCAAGCCCGGTGCTCACCGTGGCCGTCGTTCTTCAGCTCGACAATGTTGCGGTTCAGACTGGGTACCTCCCTCTTTCAACTTCAGCATGGTCGGAAAAATACGCACCGATTAAATGTTATCTTGCAATATCGAACGACCCTTATATCTCGTACATATTCCATCTAAAATCACAAATCGAGGCCAGACAGAGCCCGTTCATGCATCCCTCGTGTCTCGAGGCACACGCGACGCCTAGGCACGCACGCGGCGACCGCGCTCCTTGCAACCCCCCCTCTACCCGCCAGCACCCACTGACACCCGCGACGGCGCCGGGCTCTCCCGCTCTCATGCGGTGCCGCGGTGCCGTGCTCAGAGTACACGCACGCACGCACGCACACACACGAAGCGAAAAAAGAAAAAAGGGAGAGAAGACCGAGAGTGCCAAGATAGATGGAGAAAACAAAGAACCGCTGGAAAGGCCCAGCAAGTAATGAAGGGGAGGCAGTTTCGATGTGGGAGCTCTGAGAGGACAGGGATGTACCAACCGTGCACGCTCAGAGAGTGATACCTCTGTAAGTAGTGCTATGCGTACTCTTTCGCCGTTCGCCGTTTACCAGGCACGTTGTATTCGTATATTTTTCTCTACTAATAAGATAACTACGGACGCTGGGTGTACTCAATATCGCTGGGTGGGTGGAAATAACGGCTTGTAATACTCGTATCACCACAGGGGGCAGAGTAGTCAAAACCCAGAGGTACGCCTATTTTTAATAATACGTACAGCAGCAGTAGACAGCAGCAGTAGGCAGCAGCAGGCAGCAGCACTCTTATTAGTAGTATTGATACTCCGGACCATCAATAGTACAGAACGTAACAAACTGCTGGTACGAGTAACAACAGCGGAAACAGCCAAGTTGAACCTTGTTTTGAACGATTGAGCGCAGGAAAACATTGATTGACATTCCTGCCGTTCCACTTTCTTCACGGATATATCGGTTCTACCTCGGGGGACAGCTTGTAGCATCACACCGTCTGGGCGTTAGGTGTCAGCGTCAGGCTCACCCGTAAAGAAGCGAGCCGTGTGTGTCTCGTCAAAGTCGCTGATGCTGTCGGGGGTGGAGGCTGCTTGGTATCAGAGGGCTGACATCCCGCACTGCTACTGCTGTACAGGAGCACTGCTGTGACTACATAATTGTACGAAAATGTAAGGACCGTTTCTGGATAAATATAAATATAAGAACGTGTCTTACATTTCCGTACGAAGTGGTACAGTACCAGGAAAGTAGTGAAATCTCTCGTCAGCGCGGACTTTTCCAGAGGGCAAGTGAACGCCTGGCGAACGCCAGACAACTTCAACTACAGTACCACACAGGCCCAGCGGACTTACCTGAGACTCATGTGACTCACGTGGAGAGAGCTGCGCGGTGTGGCCGTCGCTGCGTTGCGCCCAATGGGGTTGCGGTGTTCCTTTTCTTCATTCCCACATTCTTGGAGGGTTTGCATTGATATGGAGGCGAAATTTAAGTGGACAAAAACGTGTAAAACTTACTCAATGTTCTCATCAGCTCGCCGGCTCTGCGCCAGTTACCAGCCAACCCCTGCAGCGTATGTATGCCATGGGAGATATCGTTGCGCATCGCATGTATCGTCCGCAGCAAAAGCTTGTCGAGGATTGATTTGTCACGCCATCTGATAATTTCGACGGATTTTTATCGTTGGTTGTTGGGATCCTCCTCTACGGGTTCAAGATCTACCGCACGTCGATACGACCCACTTGTTGTTTGGTTTTGAGTTGTAGCGCACAATATCTGTTGTACAGACACATATCAAGTAAAAAAGTCAGATTCCATCGCAAGAAACATGTTCTAGATCATGCAGATTATCAGGCTCCCATCCGGCAACATGAGCTAGATTCTTCAGATTCTTCAGATCAGATCAAAAGGCTTCTATCCGGCAACATCCCATTTTCCGCCATGAAAAGCCCGTGCCACATACGGATGAATCTCTCCCAAGAAAAAATATGTAGGTTGTGTTGCTGCATCCACCATCACTTATTTGTGAGCAAAAATAACCGTTTTATGATACAGCATAGATCCGACGCGGCAGCCGTTTTCTACAGCAGAACGGGCAGACCATACAAATCAGAAACCAGAGATGGGTCAATCCTGGTTTGTCTTCTTGTATCTACCCCCAGAAGTCAAGCGGTGATTTGATCCCACTAGAAAAAACAGTCCCCCGGTGGCTTGGTAGCAGGTGGTCCGTGTGCCTACTCCTGAATTGAAAATCATTTTTTTCGTGGGTTCGAGTCACACCGAGTGCAACCTCATAAGAAGGACATACATATTCTTCTTGCAGATGAACATTGATGAGCGGAGAGCGTGAGTTAACAAATTCGATGAAAATCGACGAGCGTGGGAATGCTGAACCCTATCCGCGATAAAAATGAAAGCACGCACCGGGGGGGGGGTAAGGACGACACCCGTTATCACGGCTTACCCAGAACATGATCACTGAGGGTAAAAACCTCCCACGAGTCAAGCCGGGAAGCGAAAGTGACGATAAAAAGAACGAACAAAAAAGCGACGGATTTATCCTATCTGTGATATACTACTAATAGTACATCTATTTCGACCTCTCTCCGCTGAGTACGACAGCGCAGTTTGTCCGCGAAACTTGGTCAAAACAGTCATTGCAACAACATCAATCAGCAGTGAATGGTGGTACACCACAGCAGCGCAGTTCAACAACATTAGGTAGGAGATAAAAAGCACTCAACAACGTCCGGAACTTTCACACCGGGAAACTTGTTTGCTCGCGTGTAATGTTGCAAATAGTAGCAGCAGCAAAGCAGTAGTAGAAAATTACTGTCTAAAGTAGTTGCTGCCGTAGGTGTCCCGGGGCCCCTGCTGGCACTCCCCCTGTTTCAATGGACCATTTGCCTCTGTGGGATGATGGTCGTCTGCTGCAACACAACCATGCGTGCTGGGGCGACGAAAATTTGATGAGAGAGGGATGATAGGAGGTGGTGGTTTCCCTTTGATATCTATTGATGGCACTAGTAGTCAGCTCTTTCACGACAAAAGTGATGAGAGCCCCCCCGTGTCCTGTGGACGTGGTAAGCACATACCAGGTACCAAGTACAGTAGTACTGCTGTGGTAGGGGGGTCGAGTCAGCACTTTCATGACAACAATAAATGGTGAGAGCTCCCCCCGTCTCTCATGTACGGGTCACAGTCAAACAACAGTCGTCTTCGGTCTTGATGCACACCGTGCTTTTTATTCTTGAACCGCACGCCGCTCTCTCACCCTCGTTCCCCTCCCGGGTTCGCTCTCACTACCAAACACCTGTGGCCATCTTGCGATCTCCTTTCTCCACAAAGAGTCTTGCCCCGCACACCCCCACCTCTCTTCAAAAAACCCTTCTCCTACTGGTACTTATACCACTTTTTTTCACGTTGGTTGGTCGTTATTCTTTACCGCAAACGCCGTTGCCAACTATGCCCTTCATCCCCGACGCTCCACCAATCATAATCAACCACGATATCAGTACATACATGCCGTCTTGTGCTGCACAACAGCATGCAACACTCAATCAGTCTGATCGCAAACATAGGCTACATGTTCTACCCTTTGCGGCCATAAAAACGTACCGTATCAAATACTCACGTCCAGACTAATACTGCACACCTTCTTGTAACTAGTGTTGATAACCTGCACCCCCCTGCCCCGCCCCGCCCCCCCTTCCCTTCTCGTCTCCCTCAACTTCTTGAGCCTACTGCCCTTTCCTCGCTACCACGATACACTTAAAAATCGATGTTCCTGTCTTCACCGCTACCGCCATCGGCACCTTTCTTTTTTCTGTGTCCCGGAGAAATCTCGGCGGCGCAGGCGGGGAGGACACGATGGTAGTGGCGGATGTCTACTGGGGATCATCTGGATCCCAGCATGTCTTTACGATATCCTCACATGTCTTCACGATATCGATACGACATGGTGTGCAGGGTCTGTGCGACACATATTCAACACAGGGCATACCCGCTACTATGGCTCATGCAGATCATACGGCCGCCACCAATCAACATGAGCTAGATCATACAGATCTTAGATACCATCCAGATCAGGAACATCTAGATCATGAAGCGGGAACTGATGATCTATATGATGTATCCGAGGTGTGACCTGCTATAGGAGAAGGTTCCCGCGTCAAACTGCGACTGGGCTGCCCTGCAGCGAACAGCGGCACCTTTTACAGGTGACCAAACCAAGCAACTGACCCCGCCAACCAATCAAAACCGACCAACAGGGAGGAAATCATGGTCACATAAACCAATCAAAAGCAACCAAGCGAAAGGCAATAAAGGCCACATCGACCAATTAACACCGACCGACACGAAGGGAGCGATGACCACGTAAACCTATCAGAACCAACCGAACGGAAGGGAATAACGGCCACGTGAACCGATAAAACCGATTAACCGGAAATCGATGACGGCAACGATAACCCCTCAACGCCAACCCATGGAGGGGAAGTAGACCCCACGGCAACCAACAATAACAACAGAAAGGGGAGGG
This sequence comes from Postelsia palmaeformis, assembly GCA_037834295.1. Taxonomy (NCBI): domain Eukaryota; class Phaeophyceae; order Laminariales; family Laminariaceae; genus Postelsia; species Postelsia palmaeformis. Next base: position 19,619 of record JBBMHQ010108191.1, read on the forward strand.
AACAACGGCCACCTTCACCGGTCGAAACCGACCAACCGGAAGGGAGTAACGGCCACGCCAACCGATCAACAACAACCAACCAACCTATACGTACCCTTTTACAGTCGTGCTCTCCACGGAGGGGGATATCGCCGAGAGAATCCACTCCACCCCACACCACGCACTATGAGTGAAAGCATGACAGAAAGCAGGAGATATTCTTACGCCAAGAACATAGAAGACAAGCGTAAACAACCGCGTGCACGCGAGCGAAAAACTCAACAAGTTGGCCTCGAGCAGTACACGGAGCAGCAGCAGCAGCAGTGTCCGCCGCAGATGCCTCAACAGCAGCAGTACCGGTACAGATATGATGCCAACCCCCCCTCTCCCGCCCTTGGCTGCATGTTCCTTGAGAATTTTCGACTGCAAACATTATATCATCAACGCAGGTCACGTCAGGCGAAGGCCACCCTCAGCGAAGGCAAACTTTCCAACAGAGATGCAAGGCGGTTTGCACGTGGATTCAGCGGAGGCCACCATCAGCGAAGGCAAGGTTTACTAGCAGAGATGGATTGACTTTTTTTAGGCGTGCTCGTTGCCAGCATCGACGTTGGCGATGTCGGACTTCATCATGTCTTTCACGAGCTCCTTGAAGGTGATCTCGGGCACCCATCCCAGCTCGTTCTTAGCCTTCGTGCAGTCACCCTGACAAAAAACAAGGATAAGAGCATCAAAAATCGGGAAAAAGACACGGATATGATTACCGCGTACGTAGTATGTACTCGAATAAAAGAGAGAGGAAGGAAGGAAGGAAGGAAGGAAGGAGGGAAGAAAGAAGAAAGGGAGGGAGCTACTCTACTCTACTCTACCCCACTCTACTTCACTCTATTCTACGCTTAACGCTTTACGCTGCGTTACACTACGCCACGTTACGTCATGCTACGTGACGCTAGGCTAGGCTACTTCCACTCTACTCTACGCTGTGCGACTCAAACTCGATTCTACTTTATGCCATTGACTCAATTTGGAGCAAGGTTTATTCATAACGAACAAAAACATTCCTCCCGGCTACTGGTATGCCTCTTTATTCTTTTTGGCAGCTCCAGGTCCCCCACAAAAACTCGCAGTTTCAGCATTTTCGCGAAGTCCATTGGGCCGTGGAAATATGTCATCATTTCTATCCCTTCTCTTACTCCCCCGTATATCTCTATTAAAAAGTGCTTCTCCGATTTCACCATACTTCTCAGCGCTAGCCTTTCCCTTCTTTCTATCCTTTTTTCTACTTCTGCCTCGTACCTCCCAAACTTCTCTGCGGACGTCATCTCTTCTTGGTTTCCCCCTATATCCTTATAAACTTTCTCGACTACGCTATCCCACCTTATCCCAGCTCACCCTCTTGTTATTTTCTCCCATACAGCTCTATCGATTTTGGCTGGAGACCTCTTCTTTGGCACGTTTCTATTTTTATATTGTCATTTCACCTCTCTCCTGTCTCTATTTGTCTTGAGTGGGTACATTACAAGTTCTGCTCGTAATACTCTGCTGTATTAATAGTCGTACTCGAGCCTCTTAGTGTTCTTTTAGCTGCTGTCATCTGTACTGTTTCCAACTCAAATACTACGCACTTCTTTACGTTCGCCGTCACCCTCCACTTCCTAGTGGATTCTGGCGCCTTCTCTATTTGTTTTTGCAATCTTTCAGGTCAGCGGGGAGGGGTGTAAACTAAAGTCGAATTGAAGAATTGACAAAAAAAAATACCTTTAATTTCTGTCCGACAGAAATTTCTCCCTCTCCCTCTCCCTCTCCCTCTCCCTCTCCCTCCCTCTCTCTCTCTCTCTCTCTCTCTCTCTTTCTCTCTCTCTCTCTCTCTCTCTCTCT
>JBBMHQ010108302.1:0-21470 GCA_037834295.1 Postelsia palmaeformis
TTCTTCGAGGCGTTACCGCTCCAAGTACTGTCCGCCTTGCGCTTGCGTCTACCCCCCATGGTTGCACTGCCCACGTTGCACCGAGAGATAAGGTGCTTGGCAAGCTTCTGGTCCCGCTTGACCCGCTCCATCTTGAGGACTTTCAACAAACCTTGGAACTCCTCGAGCTCCTCGTCGAACCGGTCCGAGTCGCCCCCCCTCCAGCCGGCACCCCCCGAACCAAGTTGCTCGCCACACTCCTGCAGAGCTTCGTCGTACTTCCTCAATAGCATCTCCACCCACTTCACAAGGAGGGGGTAGGAGTTGCTGGTGACCTGAGCGAATGTTTGTTCAAGACGCGCCTCCAAAAGTACGTCCGTGGTCTGTGCTTGTGGGCATGACTGCCGAGCCACTGGTCGGAGACATCTACCCACCCCATGTTGTTGACGTACTGCTTTTGTGCCAGCGGTTAATGGCCTCGAAATTTTTAGTCGTTATTGTCCGACGCGCGTTTCCTGTGAGCCGCGACGTCGTGCATAGCAAAGAGGAGGTCGAACATAGTATTTGTTGCAAAAATATTACTTGTTTGGAGAGGACCAAAACATAGTGCACAGAAGGTTTGACAGTGGCTGGGGAAACCGAGCGCAGAAACAACGGCGCCAGAGAACGGTCGATTAGGTTTTCCTGCTAGAGGAAAACATTCTCATGTATATTCAGGGAGCTTTTTTTTTTACGGTGGGGTACAACTCTCCTGGCACACCACCGCTGGGTGTTTTTCTCACAAAGGAACAAAACGCACCGCACCATACCGAACTTGACAACAACGCCTCCAATCGCCATCATTTAATTTCAATCACATTTCAAACCCAGACAAATTCGATAGTGTTGTCAGGTTCAGGTACGATGCAGTGCGGAGTCCGGCCGAGTGTTACCGGAGCAAACAGACCCGGACGATGTCAAACGGTAGACCGCACAGCCCAATCGGACAACAAGAAACTTACGGCACGGTTCGACTCTCATATGCAAAATCCCGAATCGCAGCGCACCGTAGTATTATACTAATAAAACAACCCCCCGCGACGCGGCGCTACATCCTCAGTATCGTTGCATGTAATAAGCTGTGTGATACACATACCGCAAGCCGACCAATGGTACCACTAGCGATAAACACATGCACTCACTCGTAATCAAACGACTCGAAGTTATCCTGGAAGATGTGTCTAGTGGAGTACAGGTAAACCATCTTCGAGTCGACCCACTTCACCACCGACAACTCCCCGTTGCGAGCGAAAAGCATACCAGGTATCACTTTCCTCCTTGTCGGTCTCCTGCTGAGATTCCCATACCGCCTCAGCCCCATCCAAACCGAGTCGTTTACTGCGAACAGCGCCGACCGAAAATACGCCGCGGTCTAGAAGGCACAGGAGTAAGCACGCGCTCGTGAAGTAGTTGTCAATAGCAATCGTCACCCCAGAACCTCAGATCTGGTTTGAAAACGCCGGGCATGCCTCCAGCAGGACACGCAGCACAGTTCGGGCGGTGCATGTCGAGCTCCTGCGTAGCAACCAGGGGTTTTTGTTTTTTCCTTCCCGGGCCAAATAGCCTGGGCTACTTGCGCATGATGATTGCTGTTATCTACCAGGTACATTTCGTTTCAGCAATTGGTCGTCTCCGATGATGCGCATGCCGGAAGGCTTTCGATTTTGATCCTCATTCCGACGGAAATTCTTGATCGGCGAAATATTTTGCGCAGACATTCTAACGTTTCTGATATATTCTTCAGTATATACAGGTATACAATTTTCCCCCCGATATTTTAATACATTTATCATCTTCGTTTACATTTTCCGGGCGGGGTACTTGTTGCGAGTTTAGGATTCGCCCAGTTAGGAGATCCCTTGGCCTTAGGGGATCCCTCAAGTCTTAGGGGATCTCCTTGTATCTCAGGGGATCCCCTCCCATCTTAGAAGATCCCCCCTTATCTTAGGGGATCCCCATTTATGATTTTTGGGGATCTCCTCTCCTCTTGGGAGATCCCCAACACACTGAGGAGATACCCAGCAGGCTTAAGGGATCCCTCGCAAGCTGAGAGGATTCGACACAGGCGTGGGGGGTTCCCAACAGGCTTAGGGGATACCCAACTGGCTTAGGGAACCCTCATAATGTGTGTTTTGTATGCAAAATAGATACCCTAATGCAAAAGGGACCTCCTAATGCCTAAGGGTATCCTCGATAACGACCACCTGGTACATGGCATTCGGGGTATATTTGTTTTTTTTTGTAAAATGAGAGGCTCTTATTGGCTTGCAATACCCCGACAGGTTCACGGGAAATCTGGTTTGGACACGCGTGTGATCCTCCCCTAGGTAGGGGATCTGTTGTGCCTTGGGGGATCCCCTCATACCTTAAGAGATACCGTTATACCTTAGGCTATCCACGAGATTAACTACATGGTATTCAGCTTGAAGATGATTGTCATTCTTTGTTGATAACGAGGCGATCCCATTTGCATTAGAGGATCCCCAGGTTTTGGGGACATCCCTCTCGCCTTGAGTTATTACCTCTTCAACAACATGGTATAACGGCTTGATTTTGAAGCCTAATATTTGTGTGGTTCTCCAAAATCAAAAAGTAATATTGAAGAACACCCAGAGCGAGTTAAGGGATACCTTTTCCAATAGGGGATCCCAAGGTTCTGGAGACATCCCCTCTCGCCTTGAGTGAATACTACTTCAAAAATAAGGTTTAACGGCTTGATTTTGCAGCGTATGATTTGTGTGGTTTTCCAATATCAAATTATGATATTGTAGTATCACCCAGGTAGTGTTAGGGGACCCCTTCTGCATCAGGGGATGCTTTTTGCACTAGGGGATCCCCAGGTTCTGAGGACATCCCCTCTTGCCTTGAGTTGATACCACTTTAACAACAACATGGTTCAACGGCTTGATTTCGCAGCCTATTATTTGTGTCGTTTCCAATATCAAATTTTGATTTTATAATATCACCCAGATGGATTCAGGGATCCCTTTCGCAGTAGGGGATCCCAAGGTTCTGAGGACATTCCTTCTCGCCTTGAGCTAATTCTAATTCAGCAACATGGTTTAACGGCATGATTTTGCAGCCAATGCTATGTGCCGTTTTCCAATATCACATTGTGATATTGTAATATCACCCAGGTATAGTTAGAGGATACCTTTTTCATTAGGGGATCCCCAGGTTCTGGGGAAATCCTCTCTCGCCTTGAGTTTATACCACTTCAACAGCGTGGTTCAACCGCTTGATTTTGCACCCTGTTATATATGTTGTTTTTCAATATCAAATTGTGATATTATCATATCACCCGGATGAAATTAGGGGATCCCTGTTGCATTAGGGGATCCATTTTGCATTTTGGGATCCGTTTTGAATAAGGGGATCCTCAGGTTCTGGGGACATCCCTTCTCGCCTTGCGTTAATACCACTTCAACAGCATGGTTGAACGGTATGACTTTGCAGCCCTGTTTGTGTGGTTTTTCAATATCAAATGAGAGTATTATAACATCACCCGAAAGTAGTTTGGGGATCACTTTCACAATAATGAAGGAAATCCCTTTGTCATTAGGGGATCCCTTTTCCATACAAACCATACATGGTGAGGGTCCTCTAAGCCGGTAGGGTATCCTCTAGGCCTGTTGGGGACACTCCAAACCTGTCTGGGATTACCTAGGCTTGCCAGGGATCCCCTACGTACGCCTGCTGGGTATTCTTCTAGTCTGTTGGGAATCCCCTAAGAAGAGAGAGGATCCTCTAACTCAAGTGGGGATCCCCTAAGATACGGGGGAAAACCCTAAAAGGAGAGGGGATCCCCCAAGATACGGGGGGATCATCTTTGATCCGAGGAAATCCCCTAAGATACGAAGGGATCCTCTACAAAACGAGGGGACCCCCTAAGATATGAGGGAGTCCCCTAAGGTGAAGGAATCCCCTACCTGGGCGGATCCCCTATCTCGCAACAGGTATTTCCCGGAGACTCGTAGTATATATTATACCAGATTTTCAGACGTACAACTTTGACTTTAGTTGTCCACGATAATATTCACAATATGAAATACCGCAAGATCAACCAAGCCAGTGGGAATACGTTTGACACGAGACGATCGAGAAAAGGGCATGAGCCGTGCGAAACCGTATCCCTATCGCACCATTCCACGGCCGATGTGATAAGGTGGCAGAGCAAGGGTGGCAGGGATGACGAAACACAGGAGAGGTTTGACGCAGGTGTCTGTGCTTGGTCAAACTCAGACGCAGTTCGTGATGACGTTCTCTTATATTTTTGATGTGCGGCTTGCTCAGATAGGCACAAGCCGAGGAAGGAAAGAAGGGGGCGGAGAGCAGAAGATGGTTTTGGAGACAGAAGTATCGTCTGTCTTCAACAAACTATCATCTACTGGCAAGGGGATACATATCTTCTTCAACTTCAATAGTACAACACTACGTGAAGTCTGACCCACGAACACAACACGTACATACATCTCTGTCTTCTTCCCGGCTACTTGAATACTAGCTGCGTATCGTTCATGCGAATACAAATATCTTATTCCGAACAGCAAACGGAGTACGTGTACAAAGGAATACTAGCCTGCGTATCGGTATCATAAAAACAATATTTATTTTTTCAGAATACTAGCCTGCGTGTCGTTCCAGCGAATACAAACATCTTAACCCAAACGGCAAACGGGGTACGTGTACAAAGGAATACTAGCCTGCGTATCGGTATCATAAATACAAAATTTCTTTTTTGAGACGGTAGAATGAATAATATCCAATATCTGAAAGAACACCAGCGGACACTGCTGGTGGTTGGTCTCTATACTTCAAACCGAGGTACTCTATTATATTAGCCCACCCTTAAGAGCCGTAGATGCAGATCCCACGACGGTATGAATATGACTAGTTAGACATCGGAAAGTCGAGAGAGGGGGTCGAAGATACTGCTATTCAAACAAACGAATACCCAATGAGATCATAGACCAACCCACACCTCATAAATGAGACTAAGACGCCTCTGGTGAGGACATTATTCGTCCGAGGAGAAAGAGAAAAAATGTGAAGGGAAAAAAATAGCTGTGACACAAAAAGAATGCCTGTCGTGGTAGGATATACCGGCTTTTTTCTAAGGTTTCAAGTTAACCGCACCGGTAAAAAACCGATCTAACGGTTATTGGCACTGTATCCTGACGCACACGGTGCGGTTCGGTTTTGATGGCAATCCTAAGGTGCGGTTCTGTGCGGTTTGAAGAAATCAGGAATCGAACGGTGCGGTTCAGCGTGCTTTGCAGATAGTGTGAACCCTACGGCGCGGTTGGGTTCTGTGATATGTCCCACGGTACGATTCGGTTCAGTCTTAAGACATCGTAAATATTTTTGTGCGGTTCGGTGCGGTTTTACGATGTCGGGAACTCCACGGTACGGTTCAGTGATAGTGAAAATCCTACGGTGCGGTTCAGTACGGTTTTCCTTTTTCGTGAAACAGACGGTGCGATGCGGTGCGGTCTTTCGAGAGGCATAAACCTTACGGTGCGGTACGGTGCGGTTAACCCAACCAAACCCCAACGAACCAAAAGGAAAAACCGAACCATGACGAACCCCGGCTCTTACGCACGAACTGCTGCCTTCAAACTTTGAACGTCGAATCTCGCTCGATGCGTCGTTGGCCTCCCTTCTCCTAGAATACTCGTCGGGAATGTAAATGATCGCATAAATTATGGCGGGTGTGCTCTTGAAGTATACTTTTTTTGTCCTGCCTGGGGTTTGGGTTTAATCTTTTGGATAAAATATCAAGAGTTTTATTCCATAGCGTCATCAACGACGATGCGGCTCGGCAAATTTAGTGGGAACCGATCCGTTAACATAATTGAGCTGAACGGACTAAACTGTCGTTCTTTTGAGTTCGTGCAGACTTTTTCAACAATTCTTTCCTGAGAGTACGCACAGGCCAAAACTTTTAGTATTAAGTTCCGGTGTGCTCGACCGTCCTATACCTCGCACTGCTGTGGCAAAAAGTCAGGATCAACAAGGTTTCATGAACGTTCGACGTCTGTGAACGTTGTCTCAAGCATGATGCATCAAATTTTGTTTGTGAGCGTTCTGATTATCAATTTTGAAATCACAAACCCACCGAGTCCTCAACACCTCTGAGAGACCACCAGTATATCAATTTTTCACACCCTGTACAACTCCCTCGAGCAAATATCACTTTTTTTCGCGTTTACTTGTTGAGGGCACTAGTTGTCTGCAGAAAAATATTCGGTATTCGTCTCAAAACATAAATATTGCTGTCTACAGAATAATATTTGTTGGTCGTTTCAAAACATGATCCGTCTGCAGGCAATTTTTTTGTGAACGCCTCAAAACAATATTATTCGTCTGCGAACAAATTTTCGGCGATCTTCTCGAAATATTAGCTGCCTGCAGGGAAATACTTGGTAATCGTCTCAAAACAGTAGTTGGCTGCGGGCAACTCCGATTTGCCGACGGGTCGAGCGAGGAGCCGCTGTTGTTGGAGGACACTGCCTGCGCGGAGCTCACCACGGTAAAGGCTGTCAGAGGCGGCAGAAACACGGCTAAACTGAGCTGTGAGGATATGCTCATTTTGTGGAAGAGATTGGCAAACTTGTATCCACTTTTGGCCAGGGTAGCAGGCGGTGGTTCTTGGGGCTCCTGCATCGGCGGCAGTACTTGTTAGCGTTATTTCAACGATGCCGGGCGTATGATGATGTCCTCCAGGAGCACCAGGGACAGCAAGTACTTGGGGATGATCCTGTTTCTGCACGGAAACCTGGACCTCACGCCTCAGGACATCCCCAAGCTGAACGAAGCTGCTGCGCAAAATAACATCCCCGAGCGGTTGGTGAACCCCTCGGCTGGGCTGGATCAGCTCGATTGCGCCTTACGCTGGTGGACCTCACCGACGGGTAGGTGGCGTCCGCTCAAACGGAATAGGACAGTAACATGAGGAAGGGGTAGCGCGGTAGCGCTTGATTGCGGTCAGGCCGGCTGCGAGAGCAGCAGCTATGTGAGTGGTGTTCGGTGGATGTTTGCTTGTGCTTGGCGGCAGGAGTTGACACAACAACGTGGACGGCGGGGTGCTTGGGGTTGGTGTGTGTCGTGGTTTTGTTTGCGTTTTGGGTGGTTTCAGCTTCGCGCAAACGATACATTAATAAATAATTGTGGGGATGGTAATATGTCGGTTCTCGGTTGGCTTGTTCTTGTTTATTCTCGCCCTGGTGAACTTGTCTCAGATGCATGACGCATTCATTGGTTCGAGCATGTACTTGCCCGGTATCAACCTCCAACCGTATGACATCAAGCTAGGCTCTCTCCCCTCTCTTCTCGTACAAGCACGAGACGAACAGTTAGGGGAGAATTCATATCGACGAAGTACATGTTCAGTTTGTCGCATCGTCTTCACCCAGTTTTCCCAACCCATCAGCTGTCTCATACCATTCGAAACTAAACCTTGAACGCATGACGCAGCAAATTCTCAAAATAGTGATAAAAAAAACTGAGGCAGGTAGTTGCGCAGCCTTTCGAAACAGTGGTCGTCTGTAGACCAATATTTGTTTATCGTTTCAAAGAACTAGTTGTCTGCAGGCAAAAAAATTGGTGATCGTCTCAAAACACTAGTTGTGTGCAGGCACATATTTGGGAATCGACTGAAAACATCAGTTGTCCCCAAACATATGTTTGGTAACGGTGTCAAAACATTAGTTGTTTGCAGGCAAATATTAGGCAATCGTTCCAAAAAACTTGTTGTCTGCAGGAAAAATTCTGTAATCGTCTCAAAACATTAGTTGCCTGCAGACAAATACTTTGTAATCGTTTCAAAACACTTGCTGCCTGTGGGCAAATATTTGGTAGTCGCCTCATAATATTATAAGTGTCTGCAGGCAAATATTTGTTATTCGCCTTAATAAATATTTTTTTTGCAGACAAATATCTGTCAATCGTCCCAAAACATTGGTTGTTCAATAGACAACTACCTACTACTAAAGTTGTACAGAGTGTGACATTTCCGGAAGCGTCAAATAAGTTGCTCGAGACTCTTTCTCGGACACGGCAGACTGTCTTCACCGAGTGTGTCCCTCCAGCGATCCGCGTGGTGTCTTGTTAGATGTCAGCCGCTCCTGCCCTTTTAGCGACAACATCCAAACGGTACTCTCACTTCCACGCGAGAGTAGGGCACTGATCTTCCTGCTACACACACCTCTCGTTCTAGATACCACACAGAGTAAGCTATTTTCATGAGGTCAACGTTTGAACAAATGGAATACCAGTACCAGACACTTTGATTATTGTTTGACGATGGCGTGAGTGCTTCAATTGCTGATGACCGTTAGAGACACATCGTGAGAGGCAGATGTGTCGAGCGTTTTGCTCGTGGCTTAGTGCTAAGACGTGGGGCGTATCGACTGAACGTGTTATGGATTTGTTTATGCCAGGTCGAAATATCTGCAATGCGTCCGAAGTAAAATCATGGTCGAATGCACGCCGTGAATGCTTTGTACGTTGACAGCTTTTATTGCGAAGCATAAGCTCTACATGTATGAGCTGGTATGGGAGACGATAATTCGTATGGCATTTCAAAATTCGACATGGGGATTGCCTGCGTAAATTTCCCAAGTAAATAGTGTATCACTCACATATATGACAAGGAAGTATTGTTTCGCTACCTCTCTCCCTGCGTAGCGATCCATGTACATTCTACGGCGATTATGGACTACATGTTGGACGGCATGTCCTTTTAAAGGTGATATTGGCATTATACCCATACCACACGTTTCACGACGTATAGGGGAAAAACGCAAGCTAAGTACCGCGCTTTTATCATGCCACCGCTGCCAAAAACTCTCCATTTGTTTGGTAGTTATCTTGGAGTCCATTCGAGCAATCTCACCGCGCTATTAATCGACTCAGTATACCAAGGCATTCAACGTCGTATCGTTTCCTCCAATCATTCAATCGACATCAAAAACGAGGACGACGCCCACTTACAGCATGAAGGGACTTGCAGGGTCTGCCGGTGATGTCACCGCCATCGCCTTTGTGGTTTTCTCCGGAGCATGCGCCGTATCGTCGGGACAAGAGCCTGTTGACCACAGGTCAACTGGCGGTGTTGGGGATGCAGGGTTTGAATCGATAAATGTCATAAACGGTGATCGTTCGCGTCGTCTTCAAGCGAGTAGACACCGCCGCCCCCCGCGCCCTCCGGTCGTGAACGACAACGTTATTGATCCCCCTAGCACCGTGAGTGCCGACAATCGCCTTGTTTGCGGGCATTCTTTCATCGCTACCGGGTGTAGGGTCAGGTAGGAGGATGACCGCGCATTTCCGACAATGTGATCATTGTGCTGTAAGAATAATGCAATTTTGGAGGAAATGTCTGCAATAACGTGATGCTGTCTATGCTGTCCCAATGGATGTACCGAGTATAGGTGGAATTTGTTGTGTTTGCGTTTCAGAGGCTACCATACTAGTAAGATGCGAACGTAGCCACGTCAAATGCCGGCGGCATCCTCGATTCAATTACAACGTTCTTTGTTCCACAGCTTCCAAAAAAATTATACTCGCAGCTTCGTTCGAACCCCAGTAGTATTTGGATATACATTGCGCGTTTCGGCAATCTCGAACGACGTCTTGGTGGCAGCAGGCAACACATCTTTCTCTTGTGGGACTTCTCACCAGGATCTTCCGCGTTTTCGTCTGAATCACATTTGCTTGCCATGTCGTGTGATGCACAGCCCACAGAAACAGCTGCAAGCGCGCTGATCCAGCGGACTGAACGGGCAAAAACGAAGCATCGGTAGGCACGTTCCATGAAACTAATGGAGACCCGTCATCCGCCGCCACGTTCCACAGGTCACTGCCGCACGACAGCCTAGGACAGGTGCAACCGATATCGGAGGCTTGTAAATTCGCCAATTTCAAGTCGAAAGATCCACGCTGTGTTGTTGTGTGGATGGAAGAAATCAAGCCAGTTTGATCTGGTGGTGCCATCTGTAGCATAGTCGAGAATGCCGGTTGTCAATGTGGTATTTTATTGACAAAAGTTATTGTTCTTGCCAACGGCATAAACCCTCATGGAGCGAAAAGATAGGACCCTACTTAACGAGGGACATGAAACCGATATTTGACGTTCAACGTTACCGTCGGTTTTCCTTGTGTGAACATAGTATTCTGATACCGTAGGGATAGAACGAGGTTTGACACGGTGGCTACACAAGCTTACAACTGCATGCAGTTTGTCTATATATCATCAAACCCTTCTCTACCAGGGTAAGATACGCCAATTTCGTCTGTGAAGTAGAGGTGGCGGTCTGCGATACTCCAGATTTTGAGGCGGAATGTCGAACGGTACTTCCGAGCGCGATGTGGTGAACCATGTGGACGCTGAGGCGTTTTGAGCAAATCAACATTCATGAGCAACCTTGGGAGCTAAGTATCTGCCTGTGGATGATCCACCCAAAAAACCTAGAGGTTTTATACCGTCAATAAGGTGTGTCCCGAACTCAAGCCAGGTTTCCTTAGATAGTGTGTAATACGAATCAATCGTATTCTAAGGTATGACGTCTTCTGGCTTCTTGCTTGAACCCTACCACATTCCAGGTAGACAGCGAAGGCTTTGATGGTCTTATCGGGTGTATCCCTGAAAGAGATTTTGACACGTGCGAGGTGGTACCGGCCGGAAACGACGACGGCTTCCTGGTCAACCCACTCGGGGCAATCGCTGTAGATATGGCAGGAGCTTTCGGGTTCGTGGAGTGTCAGCAACTTAAAGTAGTTTTTCTCTGCAATCCGAAGTAACAAAAACAACGACAAGCTTAGGCGAACCAAGGTAGACGACATCGCGGACGTAATATGCAACAGGTTTGTACTCGTTCAAGACCTCTGTCAAAAAGCACTTCAAGAGTGAATAGAGTTATCGTACGGTCCGATATAAGTCGACAACAAGTGGAACAGTTTCAACGCAAGCCTACCGTGGTCAACAAGTCACTAGCCCGGATGTTTATGTATGTCGTACACTGTATTGACCACATCGGGTTTGCGTTCGACATGGTAGCCGATGCGAGTATGCAATATTTTCGCTAGAAACATGGTGAGCAGTACTTGTAGTTTTTGACGACATCGCCCAACGCCCCGCGACCACGATATCGCATATAATTTACACCCACACCCTCGTGCGCTCCATACTCTTCCGTATTTTGTCTGTTTTTCACAATTTGACATATTAGCTACCTTTTTCTGGATTCAATCCCGACCGTCGGTGCGTCGAAATAAATCTTTTGGATATCTCTCGACGGCGGCATGTGCTCTATGCCTCGTTCAACGATGGCCTCAATTGTAATGTGCGCAACGTTCCGCTGAATTCTCGCTCTTTTCGGGTCGGTTTCGCCCTGCATTTATCGCTGTTCGTGATCCGCGGATGCCTACCGCAGCCAAGCCTTGCCTATCTCCAGTGCTTCACTGCTGGCCTCCAACGACCTGGTGAGGGCGCATTCAGCGATTGAGGGTCCACTTCGAGGAGCTCTAAAACTCACCCTAAATTCGACTTTACGGAGACTAAATGGGTCCAAATGAAAAACCCCATCGCCCGAGTATACAATTCCGTCATTGCTTTAGAGAAGATTGGCGTTCAGACAAATTCAAAGTAACGAGCCCCGTCATTCATAAAGCATCTCAGCGGAAATTTTCTCCCTCTATCTTACAGTAGGGTTCGTTTCCGGCGCTAGAGACCGGAGACGTTTGAGGAATCGATATTACAGCTAACTGATGCGGTTCCCGCCCAGAACGGGTGAGCCAGTGATGTACCTCGCCACTTCTGTTGTTACTTTCAGGTCGATGCAGAGCCTCGTCAGTGTCGTCTCGTCCGTCTCCCAGGAGCGCGTTTGACATGCGCTCGGGATGAGTGTCATCTGACACGCTCTTGCAACGGATCAAGCGCGTTTTCACCATGACACCTCAAGCTGCTCGAATGACTAAATTGTACTGGAAGGCATTGACAAGGGACGTGCCGTTCTCACGGTATGCTGTAGACAAAATATATTCTAATAATGACTCCGTGTACCACGTTAGCTGGTCTGTGATATAAAACATTATTGTGTGATAATTGAACTGCATTCAGGTTGAGAGTGTGACCATAAATCGAGCATAAAGCGTGTGACCCTATCAACATCTTTGATTTCTTGTTTCGATAAGGAAGTTCAAGGTTTGACGCCTGCCTACCCCCTAGCACTGCAAGCATGTACAATTCCTATATGTTACAATTCGTACGCTGCAAGAGGACTGTTGGCACAACCATGGCGAATTAATTGCATGTTGTATGCCGCTCACGTGCTGTATGCGACTGTCCCTCTCGGATGCTGCGGCGTAACGATTACATTCGTAGCTAAGCTATCCTTTTGCATAACCCCCAACTGTTTCCCCACATATTTCCAATATGTTCAGAACGAGGGCAAACCTGACTCACCGGAGAACGTAGGCCCTGTACAGCGGTACATCCGAAGTGCCCGCGATCTTGCGACCATGTCAGCTTCCGATACCATCATCACGTGAGAATTCCATATTTGGTTCCTGCTGCGTATGCCACTGCTGCACAGAACGCCCTAGAGCACATACGCTATCCCACAACCGCCCTATGAGGAGTCGTGATAGTCACACTTGTAAATTTCCTGATTGTACTTGTCCAAGGAAGTTGATCTCCAACTGTGCCAACGCCCGCATGCGATTGCGTTTGGTCAATGTGCACGCCTCTCACACGCGGTGTTTGAACACGCGAGTCGGTTTAAACGGAATTGTAGTAGTTTTATTTCGGCGTAACCCTTAACCTTGCAGTAGTGAAACGAGGACGACGACAGGTACTTTTTTCAAAGCGTATAACGAATCAGTTGATACTGGTCGTTGTTGCTTTTTGTCATAAGGTGATTGTTAGGAGTGCTGTGTTTTTGCGCAACTACCGACGCAAGGAAGCTGCCACCGTCGGTAGGCTTGCAACACCTACTTGGGGCGGCGTCAAACCTCAAAAGTGCACTAGGTCCGGAACGAAGGGACTGTTTAAACAATTAGGTTTCTCGTAATATTTCGGGCAGACCTGGCCCGCCCACCGCCCTGGGCTTAAGGCGTTCCCACAACTCGATTTTCTTCTGGATGATATGTTTATCTACTGCAGTAATCAGATGAATGGACAAAACTACTGGTGATATGTGATTTTTGTGCGTTCCAGTACCTGCACAGCAGTACTCATCACGGTGCTAGTTTGTCGTTTGGTCATTGCTGACTGCTGTTCGGTGGGTTAAGACAGTGTTTCAAGCACGTATAATTTATGTACAGTAGTCACTGGGAATTTTGCCTTATATACAAAAACTGTGTGATATCTATATTTTCGATGTTGTGTATCGTACATGGCAAAGAGAGAGGGCCTTTCAACTACTACGGGGAATGCCATCGACCGTTTTACTGCCACGGCTATTGAGGCCTGTAAACTGAACTACCTAAGGCGTCAACAACCGTTTATATCTCCCGTCAGTGTAACTCCACACGTATTCTGCGTGTGTGTGCACCGTCACTTGACACACACCGGAAGTAAATTGACCTACTGTAGTACATTCCTACAATATACCCCCCAACCGGACGGTGAACACGAGTTGTTTTTCCATACATGCACCTCCAAATCTGCTCGACTCTTCAAAACGAGAAAACAAATTATCACGACTCACCGTGCTATGGTTGTCGGGAGCATCATCGTTGACGGCCTTGGGGCGGCAACTACGCTCTTAAAGACGAGTCGATCACATGCTGTTCCTGCCGTTCGCCGATGTCAATCTTTCACTACCAACAACTGACGGAAGCTGCCACAATGTAGGTGGAAATTTGTCTCGGCGAGTCATCTACTGGTTCTGAAAACGCAAACACGGATACGACCCCAGCACCTGCGAGAATGAAGGAGTCCCTCGATTGCACGGAGCGAGGCCATCGCTTATAAAAGTGGTTTCCGCGAGCTGCTGTTTCATAACTGAACGAAGAGACTCCGCGAGCGTGGGTGGACTCGCGTGTCTCTAGGATTTCAAATAGAAGGAATAAAAACTATAGATCTGAGAGCCTACAAACTTACCGCAAAGAGAGAAGATTCGACTGTGTTGATGCGGCCGTACAACCGTAGAAGTGATAGTCCCGTTCTCCATCTCAAAGATGACGCGAGCGAGACTTCACTCAGGAAAAACATTCCACCCCCACTACTTTAGGTCGTCGGGGATTGTAGGTTAACCGCACTTTCACTGCAGGTAAGTAACGCCATCACACTCTCCATGTTAAGTGAATACAAGTCGGACTCAAGTGGTGAGGCTTCACAGGGTTGCCTCGTATTTGCGAAATGCAGTCCTTCCCGATAAGAACAAGTTGAGGGCATTTGATTCGTATTGGCCAGTCCGTAGTCCATACACAACTGTCGGTGTGGAACTAAACGGGTGAAGCATGAAATGGCTGAGAGGATCCTTGACTCACAGTTGCGAAAGTTGTTTTTTCGCACGCCAGAAGCCCGTCGATAGAGTTTTAGCAGCAGTAAAGTATTCATGAGAGCACGTAGGCTGCGGACTATTGCCGCAACAACTTTTTCGAAACTTTGGAAATCACGAGCTGTGAATACCAACGGTGTGATACACGGGATGAGATGACACACATTCACACGCGCAGCTCTTTGTCGAACAGATACACATATAAGCCTTGCAAAGTCTCCAACCAAACAATTCATACAAACAAGATGTACAGTAAGAGCCTTACCTACACTATTAGCCTGCTGTTGTAATGCAACGACTGCTTTACACTACTAGCTGGAATCGCACATACCCTGCGGCCCTCCCACTCTGTGGAATATCAGTAAAAACGAAAAATGTCCCGATTAAATGGGCTAGATCCTGGTGTAGCAGTCAATATGTGTGTCGTCAGTTTGTCCCTCGTTGAGGACCGTTATGGAATGTAGTTGAAACATTGCAAAGAGGTGGTAGGTTATCATGTATTCCCGGATACTTTGGGATTGATTAGGTTCAAGAGTTCAGGGTTGCTAACCCCGCGCTAATCATCTAATATTCAACGCAGCACCTCGTCGTCGTATAGATCAGGCTCACTGGTGAGATAAACGCAAGGGGAAACTTTGAATTTTTCCCCTCCGTGGGGTATCATAAATAGTGAAAGGCCCCAGCGATAAACGGATGGATGGTTTCTTTGTGTCGCCTGACGGCGGCGTTTGCGGAAGGACTCTCGTATGGTGGTGGGGTAGATATCGCGGGGATCTATTAATGATTCTACTGTGACTGCCGCCCGCTGCAACACAGTACATTTTAGGCGGCCTATTAAGTGTATAGTCTCAACAACTTGTGTAACATAGTCCTCCGTCATAAAGGGTGCTGTCCAGTTCGTTGCCAGCAATTTGAGAGGACTTGAGCCACGCCAGCTTCAATCGTGTGCTGTATTCGTCAATTGAGCAAATACATTCCGAAAGCGGGAACGGTTTACATTTTTTTTCAGGCCGTATTCATTCACCACGATAGGTTCAATTCATCAAAACCGGTAGAGGGAGTCCGAAGAGTAAAAAGAAGCAAAGACCAAGTATCAAGAAAAATACAAAATATTATGCACCAGACTAGAAACCTCGGGACGCGGCACATTCATGCATGCTTCGGTCAGGCCTTCACAGACCTCTGTCCTTTTCCTTAGTACGTGCGGATCACACATGCTGTGCGCTCGTCCACTGTTTGAAAACTGGTCCCATTTCGGTTGTAATAATGAGACTAGTCAACATATGGGGTCATTTTGATCGGAGCCTTTTTTCCTATAAACTCCATGTTTTTTTGCGGAAATTTACATTTTACCAGATTTCCCCGATCTTTTGAAGTGAATATATAACTTCCATACTATTTCGCTTTAGCCGGACAACGTCAAGAATGCGGACAGAAGCCCTCCTCAGCTTGATAAGTATCTCCAACTTTTTCCAGCCTTAAAAATCTGGACAAACGCTATCAGATTCCAGCCTTGAAATCTGGACAAACGCTCTCAGATATGACGATGATTTTTCTCAACTAGTACTGTATGTAACCTATCTCTAGTTTTTTTTGCTTCTGCGGAAGTCGCGGGCAGAACGCCTCCGTATCTTGATGCATATTCATTCAATATATTCGTATGTTGGAAATTCTGGACAAACTGCTTCCCGATAGGAGTGAGCCTTTTATAGATTAGGTTTGAGAGTGGCGCGTCACGCCAAGCACACCATTAAAAGAGGAGAAGCCGGGTAGGTGCCATTACAACCGCACCTCACACAGCTACTATACTGCTGTACATGAAAGAAGGCGATGCTGTGCACTTCAAGTGGTGTTGCTTACCTTGTTTCTCTTTCATTACCGCGTACCTACATACCTGGTATACCGTACCCACCGCGTACACGACCTATTCTCACATCATTTTGATGCAGACGTCTATCATTTTAGATCGAACATGTCTATTTCGTTGTATGACAACAAGCATAATCTTGGAAAATCCGGGCCTCGAGCCGCGAAGAGGGCACTGGGATCTGAGTTTTTCACGTGTGGTCCATTGCGCATTGATCCTCTACTACTACTACCTACTGCTACTAATAGGCATTTCGCGGTACTTTACTTCATCTCAGCGACGCAAACAAGAACTACAGTAGGTACACTCGTGCAACAGCAAACAGCAGTTAGTGGTGTATGCGTGTACTGGTACACAAACACTGTTAGGCAAATGCCGTCGAAGTTCGTGTTTGCAGGCAGTTTGTGGTATTATCTCGAATGCGTCTACGATTTGTACAGGTTTTTGAGTGGCATCGTGCAGTAAATTCACCCCACCATCGAAAAAAGAGGCTGCGGAATTTAAAGAGCATCTTTGTGTTTGTGTCTTACGTAAGTAAACACGTATAACTCTAAGCGAATACATTCCCGAACTCGCGCGCAGGTTCACACGAGTGAGCAGAACATAACAAAATCGGCTTGTTTATCATACCTGGTGTTACTCCTTTCAATGGCATACAAAAATTGGCTTGTATGTCATACAATACGTACAGAATCAACAGCTTTTACACAACGAGTAGATCCGGTGACTTTGTGTTCGATCAAATCATATGATCCTAAAGTTGGAAACCTTCACCTGCTGTATGCATACAAAAAAATGATAAGTTTCCGCATTCAGCAGCATAAAATGAGCTTGTTCCGGCCGCGCCATTCTCTTTTGAGCAATATACCAGATTTTTCTGGTGTCAAACACTGCGAAGTACATCATAAATGAATACGAGGACGATATCGCTGGTGGTGTGCTGTGAGCGCTCCTCAATTTTTTCGAAATGTGTTGGCGTTTCTCGCGCCAGATAGCTCTGAGCTTCACCTCTCGGTCCGCAACTCTAATCGTGCTTCCCGACCGATAATGCGCCGGGGGCGGCCTTGGACGTGCTTGCGCCGTGCCCTAGCTGTCGGGTGGCGGGGTAAGCTGCAATCCGCTGTGAGTTCGACTAGTTGAGATGACAATGAGTGGTACATACTCTACTTCGTGGTCTTCTGCGTGCTTCACTAAATTTCGGTCCAAAATTTTGGCTGCCGGCTCGCAGGGTGTGGTGTACTCCGCTGTGAGTTCGATCAACTGAGTGGTAGATGTCCGACTTAGTGAGCTGCTGCGTGATTCATTACCTGGCAGGCAAAAAGTTTGGTTGACGGTCTGGCTTTGGCCCTTCCAACTTCTCCATAATTTTGTAATTTTGAGGAAAAAATCAGCATTGGAAGGTCCTTGACAGCTGCCCGTCACTTGGCGAGGATGCCTTCAATCGACGCATAATATGCTGTGAGTTCGACCAGTCGAGAGGTGGATACTGAATTAGGTCAAGAATCGCCCCATATTGACCACGTACAGCTGTATAATCGTGACCGGTGTAACCCCACTATGTCATTTTTGTGAACAACTGATTTTATTTTATTTTTACAACTGTTGTCGCGGGCATCTTGGGATCAGGGCATTAACCACATGCTGCTGGACAATCGTGAGCTCTGTGCTTCGACGTCAGTAATGGGAGTAAATACAACGTAAATGAGAGTGGTGCTGCCGCTATTGTGTACGTTGCTATACTACTATACTTACTGTTGTTGCTGTGCTGCTGCCGCTCATCGCCGTACCCCTGTCACCCGAGCAGCACCCACCGTCAAATGTTCATTACGAACAACAGCGTCCTGCATTTTTTGCGGTGAAAGTGTCTGGGAATGACAGTAGTAGTCTCGTGAACAAATAAATGTTCGTTTTCCATGCTTTTCTTTCGCGCTTGGATATTCCCTGGTTTTTCAGAGTAAAAATTGGCCTTTCTCACGGATGGCTCAGAATCGGGGCATTAAAAACATACCAGGTACTAGGTACCAGATAGATACGAATAGATTTTTTGGATCGAAATATACAACACAACCGTTCTCGCGGACAGCATTCATTTGTAGCATTTACGACGTACAGTTGTATGCTCGCGAGCGATGTGATACCACGTCGTCAGTGTTAGGAGCACATAGTACGTACTAAGTATATACCTGGTATGAGAAGAGTGCTGCTCTTGCCGCTGCTGTGTACGTTGCTATATACAGAGTATAATACTAATAATACCACAGCTGTGCTGTTGCTTCGCGTGCTGCTGTTCATCGCCGTACACCTGCCACACGAGCAGTACCTACCTTCCATGTATTATTTTGAGCGACAACAACAATCCCTTGATTTTTATTCTGTGGAATTATTCAATGAGTAACAGTGTCGTGAAACAATGTTTCGTTTCCCGCTTTTCTCTCGGGGCTTGGGTTCCCTGGACTTTCCAGAATGTTTTTCTCACCCGTTCTCGATGGCTGCTTAAAATTAGGCATTTTTCACAAACAGCGGTTTTTCCCAGCTGAATGATGCTATCGTTCTTCTTGAGGACAGGACATTAACCACATACAACAGATATATATAAATATATGTATACGTATGTATGTGGGTCAAATTTTCGTACTTTTGTGCATTTTTTCTCTTCGTACGGGCACTTTTGGGCAAAAGTGGATGTGCTCGTACACACATGAAGCCCGGCCGGACACATCGGTCGAGGTCTCGGCGCGATCCGTGCACTCTGGAGTGCGTGACAGGCACTCAAAGTTCTTTCCGGCGGGAGGGAGTGGATAAAACGATTTCCCGGATTCGACCCCCACCTGCTACGTACGATTTATTTTTTTTCATCTTCATTTTTTTCTACCAATACATTCACGTTTTGCTTTCTTGACCAGTTACTCTTTATACGCACTACACCTAGTTGTGTGTTTTTACGCAAGGAAGACCACGGACTTTAGGTGCGCTCATGTGCGGCTTGCGTACATACCCCAATCTTGAACAGGTTCTCCCAATACTTGGGACCAAAGCGAAATATGTTCGAGACACAACTATACGACCTGGGCCAGCCGAAACCCTGCTAGAACAGTCGATCGACTATGCCCCTCTCGAAATTGCGTTTTTGACCTGTTTTTTTTACACTGCGGTCCTTATGTACTAATCCACCTTTTCGATGTCATCCTTTATTCTTCTTTTATTTCCCCCCAGGATATATTACCGATTCAACGATTCCTGAAAATGAAAAGTTGATCAGAACTAGTCCGAAAAAAGAAGAAAAAAAAAGGGAGGACACGGAGTACATTCGCATGTAATGTATGTTTTAAATCGTTTTTTGTTACATTTTTTGATGGGTGATGCATTGCGCAATACAACTCACATCGATCGTCTCCTCGTGTCTCAACCATTGTCTACATCAAATTTCAGTTCTATCGGGAATGACTTTTTTTTTCGACTGTCATGTGAAATGAGTGTTCAAATTTGATCAGAAATCAGATTTTTTGGTACTTTTGGGTTTTCGCGGATATCTCGGCGAAATCGAGTCAAATTAAAAACAAGCAAACAGGAATCCAATTTTTGACATCTTTCATAACATGTCAGGATCATGGCTGCTTATTTTTGAAGCGTACCTCGCAAAGGTCGCGGCGCTAAAAGCTCACAACAGAAATCCGTTTTATGGCTGGCCCAGCTCGTAGGTACTTCGTGCTTTCTCTCAATATTTTGGGTTTGTACTGCTGCAGCACATACTGCGAGGGCTTCATGTATGTCGAGGTGCTGAACTGATGCGGGTATACTGCAAGTATGCGTTAAAAAATGCGTCCGTTCTCAATAGTGATCGTACTGTGAGTACTCGTGGTACCGGAATACTCTCTCAATGCTCAGTGATGCTTCGAGAATGAAGTATACTTCGACCGTCTGTGCGCCGTGTCGACATTTTTCAGGCTCATTGTTAGGCAAAAATCTCTCACAGATGGTTAGACGAGTGAGTGGGAGTTGGAGCAGATTACTTGGGGAAAGCTCGAACACTTAGAAGACTGCTTTGGCAGTATTCCGACAAATTTATCCCGAGGAGTATGTACTGAGAGTACTCTCAGTATCTCGATGTTTTGCTTATTAATCTACCCGGAGCGCCAAGAACATTATTTTTGCGAGCACGTACTCTCTATCTATGTTTTCCTGGAACTTACTCAGCCCGAGACAAGGTATATATACCATGTCGTAACCACGACCTCGCGCAAATTTCTCTGTGTAATTACTTACGTCGAAGGCGCAAGCATTGACATGTTCGCCGCGATTAATCTGTCAGGATCATTATCCACTTCACATTCTTTCCGCAATCGGCAAGACAAAGTCTGTCCTCAAATGATATGTGAGTGTGTTCTTCGGTGGATGCAGTAGTTACAGTAAACTGTCATTTTTAAAAAACAGATGTGCAGGTATTCCAAGCCACGAGTGATATTTCTAGCGCCACTCCTCCAGACACTCCCTGGAGGGGAACCTCGTACGGCTGTATAATCGTGAACGGCTAATTCTAAATTCGAATTTCAACTGTCCTCCAAACTTGGTAGTCGAGATACTCTCTAGCTAGCTTCTTACCGCGAGCTCGACGCGCATGCACGAAGGACGACGCCCCCCCACCCCGCTTGCACACACCACGCCGCTCCACATGGCAAGAGCAGTGGTGGTGCTGCTATGCCTTAGGTGGACGAGCGCCTACGCATTAATCAGATACAGCGAGCGAAACTACTCTGGAAGCGGCTGTGGTGTCGTCCCGACGCACTCGCCCATAATATGTTGAGCGTTCCGTTGCTGTGTAGGTACAGCATTGACCGGTCGCGCCGTCTACGTGCAGGTGGAAGCTTTCTGAAGTTCGCGTCCCGATCAGGCAGTCTTAAGTTCAGTAGTGTGGTACGCGCGCAGGTTTTTTTCGGCAAGAGCGGTGATGCTACTTTTATGTTTTTGGTGCATAACAAACTCACGCCTCAGTCAGATACAATAGGCAAAAAGGTACAACCGCAGCTGGCACGAGCACACGCCCGCCTGAGCGTTCATGTGCTGGGCATTCTCAACCACGC
>JBBMHQ010108413.1:0-21469 GCA_037834295.1 Postelsia palmaeformis
GCTTCGCGCTTGGTGCAAGCAATGTCTGCCTGGTCGGTGAAAACCCGACATGCTCCGTCTCGGCATTGTAGGGATGCAAGAGTCTATGGTCATACGACTACGGCCATGCATGAGATCGAGTACATATCTTATATCGAGTACACCCCCCCTATATAGGTTGGGTTGGCGTTGTTTGGCAACGACACTGTAAAATATGCCGCTTACTACGTGCGCTAGACAACCAGGGTACCGCTTTTTTTCTTTTTCTCTTCTTGGCGGTCACCGACGGCTGGTCGCCTAGTTATATCATTTGTGCGAGGTAAAGAGCCTTCACTCCGCACAAAAAAAATGATCATCTCACGTAGGGTTTATGGTAATGCACGCAAGAGGCAGTTGCATAGTACTCCCGTTGCTGTCTCTGGAATCGCCTACACCGAAAATCAAATCAACCTATTGAAGCTGTTGTTCATATGCAAATCCGCTCTACAAGCGGTTCTTAGTAGAATGTAGCTCACTCTTCATGCGACTCGCCAGACACCTCACGGCGCTTCGGGCTTGGTGCAAGCAATGCCTGTCAGGTCGGTGAAAACCCGGCATGCTCTGTGGGGATGCGTGGTTCTATGGGCATACGACTACGGCCATGCATGATATCGAGTACATACCTCGTATCGAGTACACCCCCCCCCCCCCTATGTAAATAGGTTGGCTTGGCGTCGGTTGGCGATGACGCTGTAAAACATGCCCCTCACTGCGTGAGCTAGACAGCCAGAGTACCATTTTGTTTATCTCAGGCGGTTACCACAGCTGGCGGTCAAGTTAAATCATTTTCGTGCGTAGAAAACCTTCACTCCGCACAAGGGGGATGATCGTATCACGCACCCTGGTAGTGTTTATGGTGAGGCACCCTCGAGGTAGTTACATAGTTAACCCATTGCTGTCTCTAGAAACTGGCCACACCAGAAATTACATAAACTAATTGATGCTGTCATCCATATGCAAGAAAATCTACCTCTAAAGCGGTTCTTAGTAGGGTGCAGCTCACCCTTCATGCGACTCACCCAACACCTCACGGCTTTTTGCGCTTGGTACAAGCAATGCCTGCCTAGTCGATGAAAATCCGACTTGCTCCGTCCCGGCATTGTAGGGATGTGAGGGTCTGTCGTCATACGACTACGGCCATGCATGGTAACGAGTACGTCCCCCCCAACTCGCTCCCTCCCCTCTCACACACCTGCCCATCTCTTGCCGCGGCAAAGACGTCCAAAGTTCCACCGGGTCTCGTGGAATACGCCACCAGCGTCCCCGCCAGGCTGGCCCCCTTCAGTCCCGACCCCTTCGGGACGGCGCCGGTGCTCCCGAGGGTACCACCACCGAGGGTCGTATCCGCAAAAGTGTAGTCTCTGCGGAACGAGTTGAGGGTGCCGGCGCCGACGGGGAAGGACGACTGTGGGGCCGACGACGCCCGGGGTCCCGGCCACGTCCCGCTTATTGCCGCCGCCGCCCCCCCCGGTTCTCCAGCTGACTGGGACCGGGAACCCCAGGCGGCATTATTGAAACTCCCCCCTAGCTCTGCTCCGTTCTCCCCTCCACCTCCTGCTCCTCCTCCGGTCTGCCCTTGCACCGCTCTCGTGGGGAAGTTGAGGTCTAGGCGGGGGGCGAGGGGCTTCGCCGCCTGGAGTGGATCGCTGGGGTCTGATGTTGCCCGCAGCAGACGAGACTCTGTCGGTCCTTCGGTGGTGGCATTACTGCCTCTTCCGTATGCTGCCCCCACTCCACCCCCCCCGCTGTCCTGCTGCTGCCGTTGCTGCTGCCGTTGCTGCTGCCGTTGGAGCTGCTGTCCCTGCTGCTGCTGCTGGTAGTAGTTGGGATGGTTCTCTGGTCGCTCTTGAGAACGCCGTTGCCCCCCCCATAATCCGTCCTGCAGAGTACGCGGAGTGCGGGGCCCTGCTCCTTCCACAGCAGCCGCCGAGACCCCTGAGAGCTCCGACGACGACCGCCGCTCGTAGTCAGGGTCTGTCACCCTTCTTCCCACTTCGACCCCTTGCGCGTGTGCCGAAGATTGTGACGGCGATGTCGCCGGGCCCAAGGAAAAGCTACCGTCGCTACAACGCGCGTCGGAGAGTCGGATGGACCTCGAGGGGGTAGTGGAGCCGGCCGTGGTCGCTTGCTGTTGCTGGCCCCTAACCACCTCGCGCACCATGAACCGGATCTGGCGACGCCGAAACACCGAAGGGAAGGCAGAGAGAGTGGGAGTGGGAGTGGGAGGTGTCGTAAGTTTCGTCTTTTTTTCCAACAGATTTCTGTCGTATACATGTTGTGAAACTCGCCGGTCCAGGGGGCACAGCAGTGTGGATCAGGCTGCGTGGCACCTTTGGTGCATCGTTTATTTTCAGGTATTCAGTGCGAGTACAGGGTTACAGGTTTGTGTTGGATACCGACCTCAGTTGCTCGTCCGCCTAGCCTGAGATTGCCGCGTGCTTCGTCTGTCTTCCCTGTTGGTCGGGACGTCTATTACGGGGGGCCATAGAAAATAGGACCTATGTTATACGCAAAAACCGTTATATTGACCTATTTGAACAAAAAAAAACGCCCCTATTTATCATGGCCCCCCGGTATCGCTCTGTCTAGCGGGTGCCATCGCATTGGCCCGGGATGACCGTCACCGCAGGTATCATCGCGTTCAATGTATTGTGAAGAGAAGATCGAGCAAGTTAAAAATACACTAAACATTGCATCATGCTTCTGCGAGCATCAGGTTTTCCGCTGTTGGAACCGCGGGTTTGGCATCACCCACGCTAATATACGCAGACGCCTGTTCTACCGTGGGGCTTGAGCCCCGTCCTCGCTGGCTGCTCCACGGGCAGGCGCCCAATACCACAACAGACCCACTTGCCGACAGGGAGGAGCTAGCCTCCGCCTCGACAAAAGGCGAACAAGCCATGTAAGACAAACAAATCGTTAAACTTCGAGAACTGTCAACTTGATTTTGATCGTGTCCTGCTCCAAAACGGGTACGCAAATATGCAGAAAGGATTAAATGATTGATCGACTTGTACGACTTATGGTCGCTGGCGTTGGACAGAGCCAGTTTTGGCATGGCGGTTTTGCCCAAGGTAGACAGACGCCCTTGGCAAACCATTTTAACTCAACTTATGATAGAGTTATGCGGACCAAAACCATCGATAAGCAGTGCGTGCAATGTTTTCTTTGAGCGGGACTGTCACCAGGACTGTCACCGTGGCATATAGATCAGTACCCAAGATGAACCCGGGAAAAAAACGGCTGTATATCCCCCCCCCCATATTTGCACACTGTATTTTGGCTGTGATCAGTACGATATGTTCACCTCGTGGGAATAGTAGTAGAAAGAGCGTCACCGTACGCGGCGTGCGAATTTGGTACAAGCTCACGGCTACCCCCTGGTAAGGGGTCACATTTTCTCCCCACCAGTTTTTTTTCGCTGGCGGAGATCTTCAAACATTGTGAGTATTCAACCATGGCCCTGAATACCGTTGGGCCTAATGTTTCCACCACTGCTATGCTTGTAAAAGTCACCGTATACAAGGGCATCGAACAAAAAAACAAGAAAGCTTCTGGTCCATATCGGCTGGATTTCTTCTTTCGAGAATGAAAGGAGCGTTCTACACCGACTTCAGTACAACTAGTCCCGAAGTTTTCATTTGTTCGTGAAATTTTAGCCTGTCTTTCGCATTGCTCGTTTTTCTGGTCAGATGCCCTGCAAAGTATTTGTGGCATAGCTAACTCGTGGGATTATGCATTGGGCTTGGGGCTGTTGTTGTCGAAGAAGGGTTAGTGCTCAACATTCGAGATTGTCTAGATTTTTCTTTTCTTCAAATGATTCGTTTCTGCTGAATTTCCCTGAGGATGTTTTTCCCAAAATATGTTAAAGCTACACAGAGGCGGTTCCTGATATTTTCCCTCTTGTGCCAAAACTCACAAACTAAAAGAGACCTCCTCCAGTTTTGACGGAAGCTAAAGGGCATCTACCTAAGCAGAGACACCCACTACAGGAGCGTCCTAATAACAACAAGGCAGTGTTGGCGGGGAGGGGGTTCAAGTGCCCGTCCCAAGTGTAAGCAGGCGCTTCACAGCGAATGGATCCCTTCCAATAACAGCGGTGGCCTTATCCACGAAGCGCACGGAGCAAAGGGACCGGCGATCAAGCTGCTAGTGAGCGCTGAACGGTGGCGCACTCAGTAGTGGTGCAACCTATCCTAGTCTGGGTCAGACACAATAACTCGTGGGCCAGCCCCCCCCCCCCCAAAAGTCGCCGCCCAATCAGGCTGCATCACGCACCTAGCGGGCCTGTGCCCCGGCAAACCTGTCGAAAATAAATCACAGTGCTCTCTAATCTTACACCGACGGATCTGAGCGTTCGGCCGCGTGCCGTGCGCCGTTAGAGCCGCCGCGGGCTCCATCACCCCCTCGCAAGCTCAAAAGAGGAGAGATACTAGTACATTTGAAACTCAAAACGGTACTTTTGAAGCCATTTCCACTAAGTTACTTCTCCCCCTTCTTCGTGTGGTATCCGGCGCCCCCTCCCACCCCTCGCCGCACTGCTTCATCGGTTGATTGATTGTTTGATTGTCTAATTGGGCGAATGACTGATACATTGATCGGTTGATTTATTGAATGACCGCTTGATTCGTTGATTAAAGCATTAATTGATTGATCTTACGATTGATTGGTTCATTGATCGATTGATTGGGTGATTGGGTGATTGATTCATAGATAGATAGATTGATTGATTGATCAAATGACCGCTTGATTGATTGATTGAAATGTTAGTTGAACGATTTAACGATTGATTGATCGATCGGTCGATATATTTATTGATTGACGTGCACGTGCGCAGCCGACAAGAGGCTAAAGTATACCACAAAAAACAAACCCACCTCGTCCAGTACGGGCTCCGTAACATGATCGTCGAAAATTTGCGACGGGGTGTTACCGTAGCAGTCCTGGGCGCCAACGTTTGCGCCGACCATTATCAGGAGCCGCGCACAGTTGGCATGGCCAAAGTAGCACGCCTGGTGAGGTATCGTTCGTATTTGAAAAAGTGGGCGGGAGCCGCTTTGCAAGTTTAGACGCGTGTTAACAACATTAGGTACGATTTTTTTTTCCCCAAGGGAAAGTAATATTTATGCGGACCTGATCTTATTCGGTTCGATTATTTTCCTTTTTTTATGGCGTACGTATTATGCGTGTCTGTCTGATACCAACGAAGGGATCAGCCTCACGCTTCTCGGAATGAAGTCCAGGGCTTCTCCCTAGGGTACATCCATCTCGAAAACTCGCTTCTCCAAAAGCGTACGTAGTTCGAGTTTCTACCCACCGTACACGATTCGACGGAAGACACTCTTAAGCTCCCCCCGTCCGAAACATGCCTACTGTTCTCTTTACCAGATCAGATTATGGCATGTCGGTCGTAGTTCGAAATTCGCACGTGGGGACGCTGATTGCTGGATACCTTTCGCAGAGAGCAGGTGGCTTTATTTCGAGAGGTACACGGCCGACTCCATCGCGTTCGGCTGAAAAGCCCAGATCGGATAAAACTAAACTAGAAAACAAAACTAGAAGAGATTCCACGCAATAATCGGCTTAACAAGGCTGAAGGCTTCCCTTTTCCCTTACTCGAGGGACTCTGAAACTTCGCCCCAAAACCGATTGTCATCGGGAAAAATCACAATATTTGCTCGACGACCATGATTTCCTACGGCCTATACAGGCACATAACGAATGTACGTATCGAACCTCGAACAGTTGGGTTCGAAACGACAATGGTTCCACAGAGCACCTATACGAAACAATCCCCGGCCGAGGTGCCCGGTCGACTGGAAAAACTTCGGTCAAAATGTGACAACACCCACCCGGATCGTAGCACGCCACGGAAAAGTAGCTGTTAGTAGCTGTTAGTAAATGTCCGTAGCTATTATTAACTGCCATTACCTATCAGTAACTGTCAGTAACTGCCAGCAAGTAACTGCTAGTTACTCTCAGTAACTGCCCGCAACTGTCAGGAGCTGTCAGTAACTGTCAGTAGCTGTCAGAAACTGCAGCGTCGATGAACATGTTGCCCCGTTAGCCAAAAGTATTTTCGGCCAACACAGAGTTACCCCTATCGCAGTACGCCTCTGAATGGTGACTGTTACAAGAGTAGCTGTCTGCAACTGCTCGTAACTGGCCGTAACGGCGGGTAACGGCCAGTATCGGCCAGTATCGGTCAGTATCGGTCAGTAACTGTCAGTAACTATCAGTAATTGTCAATAACTGTCAGTAATTGTCAGACAGTGTAACACTGATGAACATCTTGCCTCGCCAGCCAGAAGTAAATTTAGTCAGAACAGAGTTGCCCCTATCGGAGGACGCGTTTTCCGGCAGATAGATGCTGCTGAACGCGCAGCACTCGTACATACGTACTATTACGGGGGGCCATAGTTAATAGGACCTGCGGTCCACACAAAAACCTTTATATTTATCTATTTTTAGGGAAAGTATTTGGTCCTATTAACTATGGTCCCTCGTAATACTGGAAGTACGTATATAGAGGTGACAGACGAACCACCTATCAGAAAAGAAACAACATACAGTCTCTCTCGGGATGTACTGCATACACTACACGCTACTACATGTTCGCTGACAACGTTACCATCAACAACACACCAAGAACGACGCAAGGTTGGTTTGACGTGTCAGGGGGGTTGTGACAAAAACTTCCAGTAATCTGGGACCTGCTAAGGCTGTTTCCGTTCTTCGGTTTTGCTCTGCTTGCGTTGCGCTTTGGTTGGTCACGGCGGCGGGAATGGCGGGGTGTGTGTGTGTGAAACAACGTCACGAAGGCACAACACCGGTATACACATGCATACACCGTACCACTCAGGGTAAACGTTTAAGAAATATAGTAAGCACCATTTAGGTGTGCAGCCCGACGGTCCTTACATATCACCGCTTCGCCTTTAGACCAATGTTTAAACGCTCCTTCCATTTCCGCCCAGAGTGGTAATAAGCCAATTTTGAACGGGCTTATACTTCGAAGTATACCCGTAAGAACTGTTTGATCTTCATATGTATTACTATGGAATGAGCATACTGTGTACGAGGTATATTATTTATGTATATGAATATATTTGTCATCAGCGATCGACGTAAAATCAACAGCTGCACATGACTGGAGAATTTGTTTCTTTCTTGACCGCCCGAACTACAAGCACCACCAGGTCCTGTCCTCTGGTAGACTAAAACAACTCCCCGGGGTGTAATACAAGGACCAACAGGAGAACACAGGGGAGAATAATATGGCCCAACGGCCATTTCGTTTTTTTCCGTTGAGAGTGATATATATGATACTCACAAAGTGCAAGGGCGTGTCTTCTATAAAGTCGGGGGCGTTGACGTTGGCGCCGCATTCGATGAGAAAGTCCAGCGTTTCCTCTTGCCCCCACTGGGCGGCGTAGTGTAGGGGAGTCTTCTGGGTGTTGTCCCGGGCGTCCACGGGCTTTCCTTCATCAACCCACCGCCTAAAGAAAACAAAACAAAACAAATAAAAACGCATCAAAAGTGAGAAGTTCGCGAATTGGGTGGGAGAATGAAAAAAAACACGTGTGATATGATACGCACCACTCTTGGTCGGAGATGAAATAATCGTTTCACAGCAGGTAACAATATCAAGACCAAATGGCTCGTACAAATTCGTTCAGAGTCATGCTGTGCACTGCCGAGAAACGACTAGGGGAGAGGTGGGGGTGCAGGCATGACAGAAAGAGACCAGCAGTGTTGACAGGGGGGGACTATATGATCGCCGGCGCAACGGTTGATCGCCAGGGCTCTTTACGGGTCATGGCCCGATCGGGGGGTGGGGCCAGAAGTCAGAAGGTCTTCATTTCAAACTATCACGGTTCGGGTCGGGTCGGGCCGGGTCCGAAGCTCTTCAATCCCGGCCTGGCCAGGCCCACCCTGACCTGGCCTGATCCGACTCCACCCGACCCACGAGGTTTGACGCGACCCGCGATCATACCAGCTGATGACGTGCAATACAGGAGGAAAGAAGGAAAGGCTATTTTTAGCATGGAGTCGTTGAATGAGCTCCAAACGTGTGTTGGGATGTGTAGTTGAAGCACAATAGCTCGTAAACCTGAGGAGTCCCGCGGATAGAAGACACACACACAAGCCTCAAAAGCTGTTACTTCTACCCTACGATTAGCACGGTCGAAGTGTCGGGGGGGGTGTCCTCATTAGTTGCCTGCCTTGGTCATGTGACCATTGGCCACGCATTCCTTTCGAGAACTGAGCACCGTAGCTACTCCTAAAAGAGATAACTCCAACAGTTAGGCGCGCACTCCGTTGTTTTTATTCATTTCATACCATGGTTCTGATACTCTTGTCCCCTTCCTATCCAGCCGCCAGTGACCTCCTAGGATAGCGATCGTCTTCTCGCTACTATTCGGTGTACCGAACTCGTCCGTCTCACATTCGTCTGTCTCCTTCATCTCCTCTTATTGTACTACTGCTGTGTCTAGTATTTATGTTCCGGAAATATACTACGCTACGAGTACTATTTTACTGCCGTGCACCAAGCTCTGGCCCTGTAATATTGTCGCGATTCGGCACCTTAACTAAACGCCCCTTACGTCTTTACTGCCGCGGGGGGGCAAAGTAATTAGTACCCTCGGGAAACCATATTATTTTTAGTACCTGGTACTCCCTACGTACATTTCAAATGTTTGGCTCTGACTCCTTGTATGAGCACTACGGTACCGTATGTTCCCGCGTAGTACTGTATGTAGAACATGACTAAGATAATAAACTTTGACGCGACCCCAAAACGAATCACTCGCCCATGTACTGTAGCATCTTCACCGCTGATGTTTTTTTTTGTTTTAGACTGTGGGGCTGTAGAGAACTGCAGACAAAAACGCGAACATGCCCACTCCTCCAGCTTGATAATCTCGGTGGGCCTAGAACTCATGAGGTCTTGAAGTCTACTCGTACTACATCGGCACTGTTATTATCGCTACAAGTCTAAAGCTCTGCCATGGGGTTCTACACGCTCGGCCAAAACCTTGGAATATGGCACGGTGTAAAAAAACACATGCAGGGTAGGCGTATCGTTTACTCATGAGCACGTAGCCTCGCATTGGATTGGATCACGAGTTGCTCCCATTCTGTATGGAGCCAATGCGGCACAATGAGTGTTCCAGCTGTTGTGCTTATCACACGGTCCGCGTGTCACCGTAATATCACGACTGCTAATTTTTCAATCGTGTCACCTCGAGCCGACCACCTGGGTAGGGTACGCACGGATATACCAGGTGCAAGCCAGCATAGGCTTGGGCTCGAATTAAGCACTATATTCTGTACTTCAAAGTAGACGGCAGTGCGTACCGCTACATGCCACGGATACGATGCCCCTCTGTCGGCTCTGGCACTACTGGCAACTCTAATGAACCATAAAGTAGGAGTCACAGCACCAATCACCCGCCTCAAGTCGACGAACGTTCTAATTGTCACCTGAATAGCCGTAAATACAGTTGAGCAATCGAGATAACCAATGCGTCCACCCAGAAGCGTTTGTATTTGCAACCTTCACGAAAGTTGGAGAGCTCGAGGACCAGAGGAGGGCTTACGTTACGCCACGAGCCCGTGGCGGCAGCCTTGAGAATCGGGGGGGCGGGGGAGGGGGGGGGGACGGCGATGCGCCATAGCATTGGTGCAATGGCGTACCGTCACTCTTGCAGTCGTGCGGGTCGGCCCTTGAACCGTGCCTATTGCGGGGGACCATATTAAATAGGACCTATGGTAGACACAAAAGCCTATATATTTTGCTTTTTTTTCTCACAAATCTGGTCCTATTTACTATGGCCCCCCGTAATAGGGTCTACGGCAGTCGGTTCGCTGTGTCTGCATGCATACATACATACATACATACTGCAGATCCAGCACGACACAGCGAGGCACAAGCGCCGACGCGTTGACGTAATCTGCTTTTTTTTTTAAGTCATCACTTTCACTTTCCAGCTTAACTTGTAGGAGGTTTTACCCTCGACGACCTTCTGGACAAGCCGTGGTCACAGGTGTCTACCCTTCTCCCCCCTTTTTTTGTATATCATCAGTTTCGCTTCCAGCCTAGTTCGTAGCAGGTTTTACCCTCGACGCCCTTCTGGACAAGCCGTGGCTACAGGTGTCTGCCCTTCTCCCCTCCGGTACGTGCCTTTAGTTTTTGTCGTTCAGCATTCCCACTGCTCATCGGTTTTCATCGAATTTTAGCTAACTCACGCTGTCGCGCTTTCCGCTAGTCTATTTCTTTTTTGTCTGCTGGAATAAAATACCTAATATTTTTTTAGTAAAATGTTTTCCGGCAGACCGTACACGTCGTATGTACACAATCCCTTCTCTGTCAGGGTTGCATCCTATAAGTAGTACCACGTACACGCGATCAGTGATGCCAATACGGCACACTGCCGGCCTTGTGATGGCTTGGCCTTAGAATACGGTCTCCACGGTCGGTCCGCTGCCAATAAAGTTGGCCCGGCGCGGCCCAGCAAGACATATTATAGACACCGATATAGTTCATGGATGTCATACCGACACGGCCGACACGACGCCTTCTTTTATGAATCAGAAAGTCTGCTTTTTTATATAGGGTTCTCGCAGGCCGTACGTCGGGTACTCCGCGCACTGCTGCTGTTTACACCACTCCACTTTCTCACCAGAGGATACGCCGATCGCACATTACTATGCAAACGTGATTCTGTGAGTAGAGGGCATATGCGATCTCGTGTCTCGCAGGGGTCTCGGCCACGTCACCGCACTGCATGAGAAACGTCACCGCCGTCACTACAGTACCATCACCACCACCCACCAAAGTAACGCAAATGCCACGGGTTTTCGCCCTGCTACAGTATCACCATGATGTGCTGCCACGACAGTAGTTACGTACCAGTACGTTATTGGGTGTCTATAAAACAGTACTGCTGCAGTACATTGCATTCTACCGCTGTTCCCGTCTCGCTACAGCAGCCGCCTCCGCGGCTCCTGCATAAATATGAAGGCTGTAACTCGTGTTTTCTGTTAGACATGCCGTACGTATTACGTGCATACCTGACTTCGTCGATGTGGCCAGATCGTGCCGCCTCATGCACGTCGATGTACGACCCCTGCAATAGGTTCCCCATCCCGGTCACCACCACACCCCTCCTCGCCTACTTGTGCAGGCAGGGAGGGACCACTTCACTACCCGGGTGGTGCTGCAGGGTCCCATCCACAACAGCAGTGGAAAGTCCACGCGACGCTAGCCGTAGTAGAATCCCGTTTTCGACCGAATCCCGGCTATACACCTCTGACACATCTCGTACTTACGTGCATTGTACATAGTCGTAGTGGAAGATATTGTACGTCAAACGCATCTTCGTAAACTGCAACAGCAGTGGTAGAAGAAGATTCAACGTCCAACGTTTTTGTTTCGTTTCGACGAAAAGTAAAAAGTAACTGTCGGATCCGTCACATCATTTAGTTGTATGTTGGATCTTGAATGTATCCTTTTTCGTTCGTTCTGATACCTGTTTCAGCACGTCGACAGCTATCATTATTGATAAAAACAACGTTGGCCGCCGGCCGCCGGCGTACAAGAAAATTCGTTCATATTTGATTTCGTTCAGTCCGGAGGAGCTCGAATTTTGATGCTGGCGGTGTTACTCTCCCGTAATGCGTCGCACTTCCGTTGATACTCATCTTGGTGTTGTACTGCTGTAAGCACAGCGCCAGGATGGCGATCCTGGTGTACCTGGTATGACAAAAGGCAACTTACCGGTACGCACGTACTTCTTGTAGCATGAACTGCTGATGGCGTCAGACGTTGGGCCGTCGCGCCCACCGCACTCCGCCGACACCTGGTCGTCGTCGGACCGGGGAGGAAGCACCACAAATCTGGTGAGACTGCTGCGTGCGGCGGAGGAGGGCAAGGGGCTGGGAATAGACTACGGGGAGGCCCTTGGCGAGGCGCTGCTGTCGGAGCACGATGCCTTCGGAGGGAATGCGTTCGATAGGACGAGCCGCCGGGGTCTGGCGCTGCTGGCGAAGGTTCCGGCGCTGGGCAGGAAAAGGTAGACGTACTGTTTGTGATAACATCCTTTGGCCTAATACACACCTACTGTAGGCTTTGTCTTTATGCACGCACGTATCGTAGGTTTGGCGGCGATGTTATTAATAGCAATGCCGCATTTAATATGATACTACGAGTACGTACAGCAGTACAGCAAGGCTGAACATCCACGAGTACTTCATACTGCAACACGGGGGGATATCGTGCACGCTACTCGTACGGTGTCTACTCTATAATACTCGAATAAACTGATAATCACTACTACTGCTGTACGTACCAGGTACGAGTATTTTGGAGATGCTATATACATACCTGGTATACGTTGGAATACTCGTTGTTCCTCTGCAAAGGTTTCAACGGTTTATGAAGAAATAATTATGCATATGTCGAGGCTCTTGTCTCGGTGAAGAGAGATGGCAGAGTTGACATCGAAGTGTTTGTGAAGATCATTTGCGAGAAGAAGAAAAATGATGGTTTGAAATTGGCCATTATGGAAGGGATTTTGATTTCAGAGATCAAGAGGAGAAGAGGAAAGGAGGGGAGAAAAAGGGATGGGAGTGAAGGAGTGGAGTGATCGGGGTGGGGCTGACCTTCGCCTGATCATCCGGTACAATGCCCATGCTACAAGCGGATAGGTTCAAAGGGGCTGATGTACTGACTGAGTGACAGTCTGTCCTACAGTAACCTTCCTAATGGTGAGCGTGATACAGCAACTTTCCTCATGGGCAAGCTACCGTAGCTGCCCCTCTATACGTATGATCAACGTCTCAACAGAGGTAAGTTGAACAACAATCCCGTACTATCAATAAGAGTAAGACAGACTCGTAATTTTTCCGCATTTGGTATTTTTCCGAGTATTCTAACCACGATACTCGTATACTCGTATGATATACCAGTGCCTGTTGACTGCACATCACAGTAGACATCATGCGTATATGGATCTCAACGCGCATACGCTGACAGTTTATCCTTCATAAACCGAGCACTCGTACGTACGATATTATTATTTATACGAACTGCAACACGCATCATGGACTACTGCACGTCGCATTTCGTGAAGAAATCATACTAAGCGGCGGGTGCTGCATTACAAATGCCGTGTAAATGCCAGATTTAATAGTGATGTACTGCTGTATGGGCTCAATGTTTGCTTCTCGCCTATAGGTTTCAACCTCCCTTAGACGATATGGATCTTATTAGCGGGCCCGTGCTCTGTGTGAGCACACCTACCAGCCCTCTCATGAGAAAAAACCCGTACGTTCGTGGGCAAACTCACAGTGATATTTCCGAGGAGTTAACACATGATAAATTCGGCAATGATTATACTAAAGTTAATATCGACCACACCCTTTCTTGAATGAAGAAATCGAACCGGGCCACTGTCCCGGTTTCTTCAAGAGAGGGCCGGTACGACTGTACGCGCGGTATCCACTGTATGCGCGGTATGCGCGTATTTTCTTTCAGTGTTTGTAATAGTGTTTGTTCGGGCTTTGCCCTGGGAGCACTCTGTTTTTACAGCAGTCTTTCAACGCCCAAGACAGCTGTACGAGACGCACTCATAATCGTAGAGATACATATTCACGGGCTTAGTCACATTACTTGAAGGGCCGGTGTGGTCGTCTCTACGAACGTAACTGACAAAATGCTGCTATCAGTGTCTCAGGGAAGGCACTGCTGCCGACAAGGTAACGTATCGAACGTGGTAGGATCTGCCAACGTGTGGCGCGTGACCCTTTGACGGAGGCATCGAGAAGTAGTTTTTTCATCTTCCATCTTCCCCAAATCGGAAAGTCGAGGAACAAATGAGACGGGGGGGGGAGGGCCAAGCGAAAAGTAGAAAGCATGCCGACTGTGGCAGACGCTGTGCGTGATGCGTTAGGCGAAAGCGTAGGGCAACTACGGTGGGTGGCGGGCTGCGGTATCTGGGAAAATATTGTTCTGGAGACCACCTCCGCCTTTGTCGCCCCTCAAGCACGACATGAGCGTGTGTTGGTTCCGGGAGAACCGCACGGAGACACGCCACAAAACTGCGTGCCGACAACCAGGAAATCGCTTTTCGGGCTTTACGGGTGCATTACACCGCAATCGTATACGCCAGCACCGTATCACCGTCGGAGGGGTATGGGAAATCGTACACGGCCTCCCCACGGGAATCGTCGGTAGCAGAACCCCTAATCCACTAGGTTACAAATTAAATTTGAGGACAATAAGGAAGAAAAGACACACGAAAAAAGAATACGCATGAGACAAGCGACGACATTGAGATGAGACAAGGGTCAACGAGTATGGGTGTGATCTCATGCCGCAGCAAAGGGAGGCCTCATTAATCCCAAACTATATAGGAATTAAGGTACGACGCGATGTTACAACAGTCATCTGGAACAGAGAAGAGGGGACGCCAGCAGGGTAGATCTCTTTCCGGGGAAGCCTCATTGTTGTATGGTCAGACAGTGATTGAGTATCACTCCATGAGCGATATGGTAGCTCTGCAACAGCACGACAAAGTAGAAAGAGGCTAGGAAAAAACAGACCATCCCGCCCGCCCGTCGTTGGTAGCGAGGTGTACCGTCGACAACGACATCAGTTTTGGTATTGTTTATTTTACCGGGGTATCTACTCTCGGCGACGAGAAGTCGCGTTGATTGGCAGACAATCAACGAGGGGGTAGTAACCCTGGGTGAAAGTCCCCGGCTGGTCGTAGTAGGAAGCCTCATTGATTCCACACTATATACTCCGGAGTAGGAATTAACGTACGACGCAACGTTATCACAGTAACCTTAAAGTGCCCAAAATGCTGCCGTCGTGGATATGATTGTCTTACGGAACCCCTTGCGTCCCCTGAGTGTTTCAGTGTGTCCATGGTATCCTCGACACGGTGGGCAGCGGGGGTGGGCAGACGGCCTGGCTCTACGTTCGACATACATATCAGTACCGCCATATTCGTATTTTACTGCAACTTAATACCACCTTGTTGTGGAGCGATTGCTCTCGGTCCCAGTGGCCGGCAGACGGATGGCATCATTTTCTTTTTGCCACTCTGTGGATCGCGTGTTGTGAGCAACGCGCTGAAGTGTAGCCATGATCCTCCTCCCGGGGCCTTTCCTTGCTCAATGCACGTACTGTGAACGAGCGTTTCAGTGAAGCATCGTCGATTCATATGGTCACTACGATCGAATTCATGAGCTGATTACCATTGATAGTATAAACCCTCCTAGCTCAAAGAAAATTGTCGCACCTACGGAGCACTTCGCCCAAGCTCGTGCGCAGATCGCCATTTATATTACGAAGTCTTTATCAGCCTTGTGAGGCGGTACTACTGATGTACGCATTTGTTCTTTTATCAGTTTGAGACTGTGCACGGCACGGCAGACGTACATCTCAGCTTGAAGCATTTCTTGTCCCAGACGTTTCACGTGCGACCAATACTTCGGTTTCGCGCTTGTTCGTGGATTTTTAGATCATCCCGAGTGATCCCGGGTACAATCGGGACCGAACAGGATGCTGCAGGGACGCAACGACGACGGCATCAGCACCACCACCACCACCACAGCCGCTACCAGCAACAACAGCAACAAAAGCCAAAGCAGCAAGACGTTGATGACGCAAGGCAAAGACTCGGCCAGCAGCCGGGGGCAGCGCCATCCGAAGGTGGACGAATCAGGGTCGTCTCGCCGCTGACCCTTAAGGCAAATCTAGCGGGGAGGAAATCATCTGGTAAGGTGGGCAACGGTAGTAGTGGCGGCGGAGGGACCGGTGACGGAGAACGGGAGACTGTCGCATCACCCTCCAGGAAGATGATTTCGAACATTTTTCGGGCAAAGCGCGGGGACGAGAGCGGAACCTTCGCGGTGGCTACTAACAGGGGACCACACATACCGCTGTCGTCAGATATCGCGGTCCAGGATCGCGAGGCCGTGGTCGGAGGGGCAGAACACAAAGTGCGCTAAACATACAGACCGCTGACTGAATGGGGTAGTAAAAGGTTATCCCTTGCAACCAACAGGTGGTGTCTAAACTTGAACATACGCAAAGACGGGCATCCGCATACCTATCGACAAGCAGCGCTTCCCACAGCAAAACATGACTCTGTTTTCAAGCCTAGGCAAAAACCATCCGTCGAAACCCGGGATGCAGTTTTAAAGGGGTTTACGTTCGTCTGTTTTTCTTTCCCATATGTGATCTCTGCTTGAAAAAACGAAACCAAAAAGGCTTCATGGATTTTCAAAGCAACAACACGCAACCATGCCCCAAATCAACTCCCGTCCAAAATCTTGCGTACGCAGCCCACGACTTTAAAGTCGCTGGCCAGCGGGGACCTATTCTGAGATGGACAAGTTGCTTCTCACCATACGAGAGGAGCAATAATTAGTTTGACGCACGCTGCTGATGGTGTCACTACATCGTTCACCCCCCCCCTAAAACAGGCTTTTGATCCGGTCGCTGGCGAGGACAATGCTATTGAGCAACAAAAAGTGGAGTTCATCAAACAAGGAGGCGGCACACCGCAGCCACAGGACGCACCGCTACCACTGCCGCTGTCGTTCCCCTCTTCCCCGCCTTCTGTCACACGTCTGCACTTCCTATCCGGCAATCCCGGCAGGACCGATATAGATGAAGAGAGCGTCCGTCGAGTTTATGCAGACCTTCGCCAGCAGGGGAGGGGGGCTCGCGCCGGCGATGGTAGTGGTAGTGGTGGTGGTGATGGTGATGGTGACGGTGATGGTGATGGCGATGGTGATCGTAGTGGTGGTGCTGCCGAGAAAGGAAACACTGGTGTGCATTGCAGAAAAACGATAGCCGAGATACACCAAGCGGGGACAATGAAAACAAATCCGTCTACTCCCGCGGGCTGTTACTTCGCGAAAACATGCTTACAACCGTTTAAGGGCCACAGTCACTCGTCGCCACCAAGGAATGGACTAAACCGTCTCAGTGTCGACGACAAGGCCCCTCTAATATCAAAAGGCGGCCGAAATAATGAGGGCATACGTCAAGGAGTCCCCCCCCCGGCTTTTCCAACCGAGCCGGCATTGCCGACGTGGTCAGTGAGGGCGGGAAACGGAAGGAGACTGGACACAACGACAACAACGACGGCTACAGCACTTTCCTCCCTCGCCCCCGCTGCTGCTTTCTGCACGCAGCACAATGTTTCGGGGGGCGAAAAAGCGACACACCAGATAAACCTTGTTTTTTCCGAGGTGAAAAATACACACGGCGTCGCGAAAACCGATACATCCGGCAAAACCGCAGCAACCAACTTCAACATCAAAGTCGACGGCCAAAGTTACTGCGCCCGGCCAATAGCAACAGTAACCCAGGCATACGCAGCTGCAGCAACATCAGCAGCACCACCAGCAGCAGCGGGAGTGCAGCCCGCTATATTTGGTAGTCCGGTCGGGGGGCGCAACGATGACATAGTTCCCGCGGTTGAGCCCCAAGCGGCTAGGCTCGCCGCGGGGCTGGGAGCGTGGGCTGACCAGGCAGCCGCCGTGGGCAGGCTCGTAGACGGAGACAGCCGCCGGGTAGCCGGCGAGATAGCGCGGGAGGCTGAGATGCAGCAAGGGTTGAAGCGGGTGCTGGAGCAGGAGATGGGGAACGCCGCGAGGAGCCTGCCACTGAGCTTCCTGAAGGGCAAGGGCTACAAGCGCCAGGCGCAGCGGGAAGGGTTGGAGAGGATGACGAGAGTGGTGGACGGGGTGCTTTCCGCCTCTCGATTACGTGCTTGGAGAAGGTGAAGCGAGAAAAATATTAGTTTCAATTTTCGTCTTCAAGATTTAGAGCATCCGTGGTGTTGTCGTCCTTCGTTTGTTCCCAGTATTAGTCTCTTGTAAGGGGGAAGAGGGTGCGGTCCCTTTGATCCTAGACAACAAGAAGGGTCTCGACACATTTTTTTTCTTGTCTTCCGAAGTACCTTGGTACTAGTACAAGAAAATACCTCGCTCTTCGGAACAGCATTTGTAGTGCTCGGGGCGTTCGTTTCGCTCGCTGCCGACGAGAAAAGGGCACCGAATGATGCCAGCCAAGGGCTGCGACGGACGGCTTTTTTCGAACACAAACTATCACGGGGAGCCATAGTAGATAGGACCAAATATTGTTGATAAAAATAGCGAAATATATAGGTTATTGTGTGTACCGTAGGTCCTATTTACTATGAGCCCCCGTAATAGGTCAGAAAACAAAAGACCGTGACGGACGCTTTTGCTATTTGCCACTCTGTTCATAAGTATGATGCACGCTTACACGATGCGCTGAGGGTGAAAAAGGCGCTCATATTGATGGTCGAAGTGGAACGAAACGCCGTTGCCACTCTGACGCCTGAACGATATTCGTGCTGACGCCTAAACGATGTTCAAGGTTTTGGGGCAAACGGGTGAGTATTGGGTAGTGTGGAACGCGTCGACGGTGCGCACGCATTTGCCCACTCGCGCTCATTTCGTTTGATGACGGGTCGGTATATGTATGTACTTCTATATATTGCCGTGGAGGTGCTTTTTTCACGCAGGATACTTCCACACAGCTTACGTACCCTTCACGTTTTGGAGAAAATGGTCAATACTCCCTCCCGGGCGCGAGACAGATATATCCTACCGTAACCATGACCCAGGTTTGAGACTCAATCAACCATTGGTTAGCAATATTCCCTGCGTCTCCACTACAGCAACCATTTTGTTTTTCTAGAATTGCTACATTCGTAATGTGAGCCAAATCCGGTTAAGTCCAAAGCAACCATTGTTTGGCACTATCCTGCAGTCCCGGTGCCTCTTGTGCAGTGCGTTCCAACCATTCGCTTGCATGTGTGGAAATCTCAACTGGCATATGATGCCTTCCCTTTAGGGGACCGCTTCATCAGCCGGTAGTGGGTGCAATAGTATTATAGATGCATACATTTTCAAACGCGCATGCGTGTGGAGGGAACAGGCACGTAAGAGGTAATGAGCGGCATCCGCGCTCGCCGTTGCGCTTTCCTCTACCTTTCAAATTTGTTTCTCTAGTTGCGCAACAACTGTTTCCCCTCCCCCCTCTTTTCTTGACCCTATCAGAACTTCTCCCACGTCTTCGGGCGCAACCGCCTGGATTTAGGTTTGGGCGATTTTTTACAACAGAAAAACATGAAAAATTACAGCTACACGTCTTTTTTTGTTTTCGACCTTTTCGGCGGGAACTTCTTGGATTCGAAAGGACTAGTTGTAGCTCGGGAAGAGCATAAACTTCGTGCATAAGTCCTTCGCTTTTGGTTTTGTTCTCTAGGTTTTCTTGTTTCGTGGAATGTGTCTGAGCGGTCAACGTTGGAGCTCATACCAAACATTCGGATGGCGAACCGGGCAAAATAAATGATGATAAGCGTACATGAGGAGGAATAAGGAGCAAGGACAGCAGATGAGGAGCAGATAAAGAATACAGAGCTCAAGCCGGAAGAAGGCACAGAGGGGACTAGGACTTTGCGCAGCGGGCTCTTCTTGTTACCACGCTTTCCTTCTTTCGGAATGCTTATGAAATACCAACGTTGAAGCTCAGGTTACACATGGCCGGACGGCAAGACCAATGGTAATACCACTGTTTGTGCAGACGAGGGTTTTCAAAACCAATGACTCCGATTGACCTCGATAGTAAATACATGGTTACACAGCAGCAGGTAGCAATAATAATTTGCAGGGGTATTGTTTCAAGCACTTTCGCCCTGCACGAAAACGGTGCGCAAGAAACAGGTTGATGGCTCCACAGTAGGTGTAGCTGTCGCTCTGTCCCCCCAAGCTGCTCCGCTGGGCATAGCCGCAAAACGGGGTGCCACGGCAGTAGTAATGCTTGCTCGGGGTACCCCACCAGCAGGATCGATACCTTCAAAATCGAAACAATATAAAGGTGTCGCATTTTTTCCCCCCACAGGTGGCGACAGATCCAGAAGGCCCGAAGAGTCGTGGAATCTGCCTCCCACACGGTCCACGCCACCGCCATCGCCCGGGGCCACCTTGCCAGGAAGCGCGTGGCGAAGATGCGACGGGCCAAGGAGGAGGCGGCGCGCGCAGATCCCAAGGTAGCCCTGCTGCGACACCGAGTCGCCAAGGTGTCCGCCGCGTCGAGGGTGGTGGCCTCTTGCCTGGTTGCCCACGCAGCAAATCAGAGGCGGCTACGAAGAAGCGTAGTCAGGGACGCGATCGCTATGGTGAGGGGGCGAGGTTTGAGGGGCTAGGTAGCGTAGTGTAGCGCAGCGTAACTAACGTGACGTAGAGTAGTGTCACGTAGAGCAGTGTAAGGTAGAGAAGCGTAACGTAGAGTAGCGTAACGTAGAGTAGCGTAACGTAGAGTAGCGTAGAGCAGCCTAACCTAGAGTGGCACAGCGCATTGGGGGGGGGCTTGTGTTTGCGGGAGGTGGATGACGCCATCGGTGGTTCTTATATCCTGTATGTACTTATCCCTCGAACGGGCGGTCGGTCAGTATTCCTGCATGCTGTTGATGCACTGATCTCGTGCTATCTCATGCCAGCCGAAGCTTTCAGCACGATGTTTACATGTCAGGGGAGCTGGCAAAGTGTTCGTCTGTATCTCCATATTTCCTCTCTGCGCGGGTTGCCCCGCTTTCGGTTTATCAAAACCTCGAACCAGCCAAAGTCAACCGACCAACCAGCCAATATACGACAGGTGGAGCGCGTCTTCCTCTCTCGCAAGGCCAGGAAGCAGGGGCTCCAGGAGGTCGCGCATTA
The DNA here is from genome assembly GCA_037834295.1 of Postelsia palmaeformis. Taxonomy (NCBI): domain Eukaryota; class Phaeophyceae; order Laminariales; family Laminariaceae; genus Postelsia; species Postelsia palmaeformis. The sequence goes on from JBBMHQ010108413.1 coordinate 20,797, forward strand.
CCACAAGGAACATTCCGCGGCGGCGCTACTCCAGCGCTGGACGCGAGGGGTGCTTGTGCGCCGACGAGTTCCGCTGGTGAGTAACAACTATGCCGTTGGGCCCACCCTTGGACACGTCCGGTATGGGGGTTTATTGTAGTGCTAGATCTGGCGGTTCGGTTGGTCAACAGTTGGCGTTCTGTTCGCTCGCCATAGACCGCTCCCTTTCGATCATTTTCGTGCGGAATGGAGAGCCTCAGCTCGGTACATGAGGGAATGGTCGTGTAATGTGGCGTGTATATTAAAAGGCATGTACGAGGCAGATAGTGTACCCATAGCTGTTTTTGGAAGTGGCCGCTCTATAAAACAAATCGACTCAGTGGAATCTGTCATCCACTGCTAGTCCGCCTCATCAGCGGTTCTTGGCTGGATGTACTGTAGCTCACCCTCCATACGACTCAGCCAACACCTCTCGGGGCTTCGCTCTTGGTGCAAGTAATTTTTGCCTGGTCGGTGAAAACCCGACGTGCTCCGTCCCAGCATCGTAGGGATGCGAGTGTCTATGGTCATACGACTACGGCTATACATGGGATAAGTACCCCCCCCCCCCGCCCCGCTTTATCGGAGAACACCCCGCCACCGCTGGGTAAAATGGCCATCCGCGGCTACGTTCGTTGTTTTTTTCCTGGGCTTG